>JASDQU011378572.1:0-23850 GCA_032191745.1 Picea mariana | reverse complement strand
TGTATGTATATATCCTAAGACCCTAAAAAAAGGGAACAAATCACCAAGTGGGTGCAAGAGAGGATCATATGATGACACGTGTCATTTTATGCACATGCAATACATTGGGAAAACTTAGTCTAATTTCCCATTTAGACCATCATTCTCTCCAATGATTTTGGGATAGTCTATCTACCATGCTCACGAGGGTGGAGAGGACCACTCTTTGCTTTCATCATTTGTACCATCTCCCTACTGTTATTGTATGTACTGGCTGCCATATCCATCTTTGCTTGAGGACACGTGAAGCGAGATTTGCTGGAAATGAAGATGAAGAAGCGGGTTGTCAAGCCCGTGTGCACTCTCTCCAGGTGAGAGAAGTGTTGTTGAAGATGCGGGTTTTCAGGCCTGTAAGCATTCTCTCTAGGTGAGAGAATTCCTAGGAATTGTTTTTTCGAAGTGCCAATTGCAGCTACAGGGCTTGGAGACTTCTTGTCCGACTTGTTGCCAAAGCCCTGGAAGGAAGTGGGGCAGCCAAAGGACTGTTGAGAAGAGAAGGGGCACCCTTCCTGGGGTGGGACAAGCATGTGGGGAATAAGAATCCCTTTGCCCAAGTGGATTTTATGCTCGACTCAGGGGTGACCTATTTCCGAGTTATAAGAAACAAAGTCTATGACTGGGAGGAAAGTTTGAGGCTTGCATGCAGTTGGTGGCTATTTATATCAGATAAGTGTCCACCATGTGTTTGTTTAATTTACTATATGAATAAATATATATAATCTAGTGTTGGATATTTATTGTGTTATTCATATTTTAGTATGCTGCTGCTAGAATCGTACAAGAACTGTAATTATGTGTTATCCGTCATGGACATTTGTTGCTACAATTATACTTCAATTGGTACAAGAAATGTAATTATGTTACTATTGTCATGGGTTTTTACTATTGTAATTATCCTTGAATATTTTCTGCCAAAATCGTTCAGAAATGGTAATTATATGTTATAGACAGTAGTAACTGTTGTTGTAGCTATACCTATGTGTATTTTTTGCTAGAATTGCTTGGAAATACATATTTTGTTCATATGCAGAGTTTTCTATTTAATTCATTGGTTACATAATTAGAAAATTGGGCTCGTTTAGCCAAAATGGACTGGAAAAGTCGTTGTCCTGGTATGGACAGTTCAAAGGATGTGAATCTCTACTTAAGCGATGATGAGGGAATTCATTAGCTGATAGAGAAGGATTGCAAATAATCTCGAAGGCTTGGTAAGCCTTGGAATTTACTAAGGAATTCCCGGATTTGGCTTATTCTGGGTTCAAACTTTTTAACCTGAGAAATCTCATGATTTACCTCATGAAGAATCGTAGCCATCAACTAGGTTCCATGATTAAATCATCCTCACGTATGAGAGCTTGTAAAGGATCCAGGTTGTTAACAATCGTCGGATCCATCAGAGAACACTCAGAGAGATAATGATCGTTAATCGGACACACAGTCATCAGAGTCGACGACGTAGAATCTTGACAGTTTGATCAAAGTGGGGTCGTCGGAGCTCGACAATCGGAGTAGCCTTGGCTAAGTCAATCCGAAGGAAGACTCTAAGAGGAGATCCTAACCATATATCGATAGGGCCCGAAAGTGATCTATATTCATTAGATCTATGAGTGCCCATTTCATGTGGGAGTATGAAGGATGGTGACGTCACTGATGACATGGCCTGACAACTCAACATCCAGGTGGTAGAGATGTCTGTGGGTTGCAAGCATGTTATATGATCGACATGTGTCATTAGATAAATGAATATGGTACAAAAGTGGACCTCGTTGGACATGAGGACCCTAGAAACTTTACTTTTAATATCAACCGTCAAATCTAGTGGATGAAAATATCTTGACTGTTCATCGGAGGGTTACCATTTAGAGTGATCTGAGGTCACGAAGGAAGACCACTCCGATGGAATACTTCCAGATTTTATCTGGGTCATTGGTTGGAGGGTGGCTGTGATCAAATGACAGTGGTTTATATATCTTGGGCTCCACATCATACCTTGACAGGAGGTACTCCAAGGATTAACCTGAGTTGTCAATTGGAGGATGACCACGATGCACGACAACCGTCAATCTATCATGGGATTCACCAACGCGAGTACACAGAGAATGGGGAAGGCCATTAAACACTGTGGAATTTAAGTATCCAATGAAATTGGGACCATATACTGCATTTTTCCCAGGATTGTTTGATTGGTCGGAGGTGGAGGTCGTCTGGTTGGGGCCATTGAAGTGTGCGGGGAAGCATGGAGTGAACACACTCCGACGAAGTGACCGATGGTATAGAGGGGCTCCAAATATATCAAAGTCATTATTTAAAAGGCCAATTGGACAAGGGACCATGGAGATAGGTGGCAGATGCCACATCTACACTACACTATTGCCACGTCAGGTGGTACGTGTGATAGGTATGCCACGTGGCATTGGAATATAATTGTTGGAAGATAGTCCAAAAACTTTGGAAGGTTGTAACTTTTGATCCAGAATCCAGAATCATGAATGGTTACTGTTGGCACAGGGGCAGAACCAGGGTTCAATGCTACAATAGTGCACCAACAAAACCCTAACTACCGACCCTTTCGGAAACACGTACGAAGTAGATGAAGTCTCACCCGAGGTAGAGGCAGGGGTGGTTGCAGGACTCCAGTGTCCGCAACCTTAGCTGGGACACGGATATGTGATTGTAACACCTTAACATAACACTTAGCAATTATGATTCATTAATATTCATCCTTAGTTTACAGTGCAGCTAAACCCTAACAACAGATCGATGCAGTATTCACATAGATCCAATAGATTCAAGCACTAAGCATACCATTAGATATCAGATCTAGCATTCATTCACATTATTCAACACTAAGCTATCATATAAGATTAATCAATCTTCTAACATCACACTAAGAATTGAATCACATAAACAAAAGAACACCCAAAAAGCACAAAGCATTCACAACACAGGATATACGTGGTTCACCCCCACCCTGGGGCTACGTCCACCAACTCTTCATCTTCTTTATTATCTTCGATCAATCTTATTACATGCACCAAGCCTCAAAATCAACTCTGTAGAGGACAGGATATTTGTGCACCTCGCTAGATCCTCCTTCCTCGAGTAGATCTAGGCACAGAGCTTTCCACAGTCTGCGCACAAAGCACTATAGATGACTTGCACTTAGCTCTGCAAGCCTCACACAGTATGCACAAATAAATTAGCACTTAGCACTTACCACTTATGCCCTTACTTGCCTTTAGCACTTAGCACCACGTCTACTCTTTACTTACATCGCCTAGCTTCTATTTATACATTACAAAATAGGCCTAAGCATGGGTAAACCCATGGGCCGACATCCCCATGCCCATTACATAAGCCCAAAACCCAAAAAGGCCCTAAAAAGGGGTCGAGATCCCTCAATCTTTGCTTCGTCTTGCGTTCTACCTTCGACGACCTATCGAAATCCCAAAAATAGGTCAAACATGACCAAGGATACTCAAAACTTGGTCAAGGGCCAACATGCCCCCAACACTCACATGTGACTCGTCCCGAGTCACTCTTCTCCCGGTAATTCTGCCTCAAAAGCCTTGAGCTTGGCTCGAGCTGCTTTGACCTGTTGTTGTGTCATGGCCTCCTGCTCAACGAACTCTTGGATAACAACTTTGTTGACATGTCCCTCTAAGAGTTGTTCAACTGCAGTGATGACTTTCTCCAGTTCTGCTCCTCGACCTTCAATCTCTAAGAACAATTGGAAAGCCTCATCTTGTATAGGTTGGAGCCTCTGGGTCACTTCCATGAATTTCCCCTGAATGGTGTGGACCTACTGTTGAGCAGTGCACTACTCTTGGGATTGCTTCATCCTTTCAAAAGCTGATAGGGGCTTCAACTACACCTGTATTGTTTCTTCTTGCTTCTTCGCCTCCTGCAGCTGTAATTCCAGTGCCTTCAATTCTGGATTCTTAGTGAGTCGCTCATAAGTATAGGCACTGCGATCACTTAGTTGTTTACATTCCATGGCAAGGGCCTTTATTCTCTCAACTGTGCTTCGAGCAGTTGCATCTCTTTGATCCCTCACATCCTGTGGTGTGTCGGGCACCATGTAGAGCTCTAAGTCTATTATTCTTTGCAGTAGCTGCTAGATAGCTTCTGCGAGTTGCTCTACTTGATGCTCGACTCAGTCTTCTGCCTTTGGCTCTAAACATGTCATAGAGCGAAGTTCTCTGTTGACTGTTTCTTTCACTTTGAGTTGTTTCGGGAGTAACTATTCTTTTTCTTGTTGAATCTGTGCTTTCTCCTCTTTAAACTTTGTCTGGAGAGCAACCTTCTCCTTCTCCGCAACTCAGCATTGTTCTACGACTACTTCTTGCAATTTCTTCAAGGAATGGGTGGCTTGTTTTGTTTCTTCCTGTGCACGATGAAGGTGAGCTTCGGTCGCATCAGTTAGTCGACGGAGTTGGGATGGCTCATCTCCCAACTCTGGTTCTTCCGATGGCAGGGGGGTAGTGGAAACTGCACGACTGGACTGAAGGGCCTGTTGTACCCCTCAGAGCTCAACCTCGATTCTGTCGTACATCTCCTCCTTCTTGGCTTCATGTTTCTACAAGATGTCCTACAAAGCATCTGTGATAGTTGCTATGATAAAGTCGAAGTCATCGACCGTGAGCATAGTTCACATCATGGTTTTGCTAGCTATGGACTTCTTTCGTGAGGTAGGTTTCATAGGGGAAACCTTTCTTTTCTTCGAGGGATCCATCTCATCAACAAGATCCCTAGGCGGTGTTACTTTGCCTTGCTTCTGTTGATCTTCTTTTCCATCGGTCTCTTCTACTTCGTCATCACCTCCTCGTTTAGGTGATTCTGAATCAGTCTCATCTGATGTTCTGCTCAGCTTCTGGACCTCTTCTGTCTTCTTCCTTCTGCTTGTTCCAGGCGTGTCATGCTCTTTGTGAGTGGCCTTTGAGCTGTCAAGTTTAGGGTCAGACATCTCTAAAGGATTAGCGGGGATAAGGAGGTATGTTGACTAGTCCTTAGTTATCTCCTCGAGGTCCTCTTTTGTGAGCTTGTAGTATGACTAAAGCTCCTCCTTATGCTCGTCTACTCACGCAGTGATATAGATGAAGTGTCAATCTGCGTGGAACTTCATGAAGGGTCAAAATCGCTGTAGGGTTTTTGGTGTCATGCAAGTTTTAGGTTCGATATCCCTCTTCAGTTGGAGATAATATGTGTGAACGACCGCATTTGACTACCACTATTTTCCCATGTTGCTTGAGTACCAAAGCATGGAAAACTTTGCAGCAAGCGGCTCGAACGACTCAATATCTGGGAAGGTTACACCTTTCGGCATATCCCAAGCAATAAACGTGATGAGGATCAGGAGTCAGCTAAAGTAGAACTCGTAGCCCTGATCCTATGCTTCGCGGCAGTCTAATTCCAGTTGATTAACTAGGTACTTCGCCTAGTTCATCTGTAGGCCTTCCACGCATTTCCCTGCGAGGTCAACGACAAACCCTGTGACCTACGTGGGTCTATTTTTGCTTACAAGATTTCCTACAATTAATTGGCATGCTAGGCGCACTACGCCATTCGGGATGGAAGCTACCTTGTAGCCTCACGTCCCCTTCTCAACATCGCCGTAGGTATCCTTGATCTTCTGTGCTAATGCACGATCTATGGCTTTCCCTGGATAGAAGTCCTGTGGGTCGGGTCCTTGCATACTTAATCCGGTGATCCTATGAATCAGAATCATATCGACTGTGATACGTCGGTCTAGCCATAAGTATCCACCATGGTAACATGAGCATAAAAGATTAACATAGGCGTTAACCTCCTGGTGCCTTCCAAAGTGTGGGATTTTCATTACATTCAACAGGGTGGACTGCGCGAGGTTCATCGTCCACGGCTGGGGGATTATTTTTGAGTTCTTCCTCTTCATCCTTTTCAAGTATTTATACAGGGTGAGCATACTATGGTTCTTGCGGTCTCCTAGGTTGAAGTCATTGAACTTCAACGTTGCGATATTGTCCTGCTTCGCTCTAACTGCGCGTATCCCCTTCGGGAGGTACGCAGTAGCCATTATGTAATCAAAATATCTCGGCACACTATCACGACTCACTGTGCTGGCCAGAGGCGGGATGTAGTCAGGTAAGATGGTTGGGATTAGCTTCACATTTTCTAGGTCATCTATGTGCTTGGTTCTCTTTTCTGTGACGAGTCGGGATGGTTCGGATCCACGAGCGATCGACAAAGAAGCTTGCACTCCTCTTGTTGATGATGATTGTACACCTACAGACATTACCCTTTCAGACATTACTCTTTCATTCATGAGGTCGATGAGTACCTCCTTCACAGATTCTTCGACTGTGCTAAGTTCTTCGGACATACATGCTCGTGGTTGAATATCTCGGGTTTGAAGAGTAACTACTCAATACAAAGGGATGGATGGCGATAGCTCGATGATCACTGCGTTAAATCAACTAATCTGCGGGCTCTGATAATCACGGGTGGCAAAAGTGTTCTCGGTGCAAGACTCGACGGAATAAGTAGATAACTAGGCAAAAAATCTCTCCAACGGGCAAGAAGCCTTCATTAATTTAGTTCTATCCGTTAAGACGCGGTCCCAATGGTCTTATGGCGAGCTTCTGGCCACAAATGTTGTTCTAACCGTTTGGTGCGACGGTCTAATGGTTACACCGTTTCCAATGGATATATTGCTTCTCCATGGCGAAGTACCATGTGGCGTTGTTCTGCTATCTCGACGAAGTTCTAGTTTTGCAAATTTTCCTTCTGCAAGTTCCCTCTGGAACCTTCTGTAACTTTTCGATCTTTGATCTCTTCTTACTTAGTTTTCTAGCCTTCTTTCTAGTGAGATTCATCTCGGTATTCCTCTTTCCATTCTGATTCTTATCTCTTGTTGGCATAGTAACTTCGCGCTATTGAGATTCTTTCCTAGGACTCAAGGGCAATACTTCTTCTCTACCTGGGGTAGGTGCTTCAGTCTTCTTGTGTTCTTTCAACTTCGACATCCAAGTTTCTGGTTCTAAATAGATTCGATATGTTCTCTTGTTCTTCGACCAACTATGCGATCCTTCTAGTCATGAAATCTTTTAATTCTTGCTTCTTCTGCTCTAAGACTTCTTCTTTCCTTCTGGCCTGATCCTTTTCAATCCAAGGCTTTCCTAGTAATATAGAAAATTGTTCTCAATAAATTTAACAACCTCAAATTCTTCCTCTGTCCAAGTTCCATGAGCACTCATAGATGTCTGGGTAAGTATTCCACATAGGGTTATCATCTTTCCTTTAAATAATCCTATTCCTCCCAATGAAGGAATCATAGCAGGCTTTCCCAAAATTTCCCAAGTTCTTTCTGTCATGATATTCACCTTTGTTTCTTCATCCATAGTACATTCAATGTTGAAGTCTCCTATTCTTACTTCTATTTTCTCTTTCTCTTTTAAGATCTCTGATAGATTAGTATCTCTGTGGGCATTCAGGGTTTCTTTCACCTGTAATAGTACAGTCTCTGATTCCTTTTGGGGATTTGCCATGGTCTCAGTTTCTTGACCTTTCTCAGGGTCTACTTGTTCCATATTCATTCTTTCAAGCTTAGCAATCATTGTAGGGAAATCCAAAACTTCATGATCCATAGCTTTACAAAAAAGACAACTGGGTCTTCTACCAGGGCATTCCTTAGCAAGATGTCCCGGTCTTCTGCAACTATAACAAAGAGTTAATCCTCTCTTTCTCTTAAATGATCCCCATCCCTTCCTGTGCTGCGCACTAGGATCATGATAGCTAACCTGCAAAAAATTATTTCTAGGATCCTGCATCCATTTGTTAGTCCAAACATTCTTTCTATGCATAGGAATAACATATCTTTCACTATTCTTTTCAGATCTAGTCATATCAAATCTTCTTTCATCTAGTTGTGCCCTAGTTTTCAGGCTAGGACAAAATTCATCAAACATACCTAGATCCATATTCTTGAAACAAAAATTTCCACTTATCTTACTTTCGACAGAGCACAAAGCTTCCAGATCTAAAACTTTTCACTATTCTTACCTCTTTCAGAGAACAAAGTGTTCATATCTTACCTCTTTTCTTCAGATCAAACTTCTCTTCTTAGCACTGAGCTTCACAATCCAAGTAGATTATTGTGCACCAGGGCAACAAATCTACACATGGAGCTTTCACAATTTTTGGGTTAGATCTTCACATAGAGATTCTTCTTCCTCATTTCCCAATAATCACAGTTTCAGGTCAGATCTTCGCACACAGCTTCTTCTTCCTCAGTTCCCAGCAATCACAGTTTCAGGTCCCGACAACAGAACCGTTTGTTGGCACAGGGGAAGACCCAGGGTTCAACGCTACAACAACGCACCAACAAAACCCTAACTACCAGCCCTTTCGGCAACACCTGCAAAGCAGATGGAGTCTCACCTGAGGTAGAGGTAGGGGTGGTTGCAGGACTCCAGTGTCTGCAACCTTAGCTGGGACATAGATTTGTGATTGTAACACCTTAACAGAGCACTTAGAAATTATGATTCATTAATATTCAGTCTTAGTTTACAGTGCATCTAAACCCTAACAAAAAATCATCGCAGTATTCACATAAATCCAATAGATTCAAGAACTAAGCATACCAATAGAGATCATATCTAGAATTCATTCAAATTATTCAACACTAAGCTATCATATCAGATTCATCTATCATCTAACATCGCACTAAGAATTGAATCACATAAACAAAAGAACACCCAAAAAGCACAAAGCATTCACAACACATGATATACATGGTTCACCCCTACCCTCGGGATACATCCACCAACTCTTTGTCTTCTTTATTATCTTCGATCAATCTTCTTACATGCACCAAGCCTCAAAATCATCTCCGCGGAGGACAAGAGATTTTTGCACCTCGCTAGATCCTCCTTCCTCGAGTAGATCTAGGCACAGAGCCTTCCACAGTCCGCGCACAAAGCACTACAAACAACTTTCACTTAGCTCTGTAAGCCTCACACAGTATGCACAAATCAATTACCACTTAGCACTTAGCACTCTGGCCCTTACTTGCCTTTAGCACTTAGAACCACGTCTACTATTTACTTACATCACCTAGCTTCTATTTATACATTACAAAATAGGCCTAAGCATGGGTAAAACCATGGGCCGACATCCCCATACCCATTACATAAGCCCAAAACCCAAAAAGGCCCTAAATAGGGGCCTAGATCTCGCAATCTCAGCTTCATCTTGCGCTCCACCTTCGACAGTCTGTCAAAGTCCTAAAAATAGGTCAAACATGACCAATGATCCTCAAAACTTGGTCAAGGGCCAACAATTATAGTCTTTGGAAAGATCTCGATGAGAAGAATTGACTATGGGGTCTAGTTGGAGAAAATAAGTAGTTTATAAGAACACAATTTTGACACCCAATCCCTTAGAAGGTACTTAAGGGGTTGGTTATGTTACAATTTATTATTTGGTTCTTGTAAGACTATTAGTATATTTCATGAACCAAGTTAGGGTTCTTTTTCTTATTTCCTCGTCAAATTGTTCCATTTGTTTTGTCTTGTCAGTTACATCTACGGTGTCCCATAATTTATCACAGATAAACCAATGTTTTCTTGGATATTCATCTCCTTCGTATGGAGGGAGGTGGTAGTGTATCATTTTGATTATTTTCAAGGGTTTAGATGGTGAAGGTGGAGGTTTCAATGGTCTTAGTGGCTTCAAGTTTTCTACTGTATTCTTCAACTGGCTATTTCTATTCACTTCTACTAGTGTCTTTATAGATTATTTTTTATCTACCTCAATATAACAAGATTAGTCTTTATACACTACCAAAATCATTCTCTTTGGTCGCATCTCTTTCTCACAACCTTCAGTCGATAGAGTTTGAACTTTATTAGTAATTACATCTAGTAGGGGTGTTCTCCCTTGAGATCCTCAATTAGAATAATTCGTTTCCACCCTCTTTAGGTACAACATTTACCCACATTCCTTCTCTCTACAACATATGGATCCATATTCTATCAGTCACTCTTCCTTCTTCATCTAGTCAAATCCACACTTAAGCAAGACCAAGTTCTACATGCAAGCAATGTCTAAGGATTTCTCTAATATAGGGACTTGATTGTTCTAGATTTGGTGCTCTAAGTATCGCTAGTCCCGGCTCGTTTACTTCCACACTTTCATTATTTTCTAATAGTCACAGGGCTCCAAAACCAACATCCACCAACTATAGATCTTCATCCATCTCAAGAACTATTAGGTATGCTTCGACTTCAATGTCCAATCAATCACCATCTAACTTAGACAAGGTTAGTGCTCTAGTGACTCATTAATCCTGAGGACCTCCTCCTTTTCTGGTTTGAAATGAGTCAATGACATTTCATATTTCAAATCTTGTTTTATTCCTTTTGCCACATTCAATTCTATGTAGATCAACCATAGGTTTGTAATGATGCATTATTCTTGCAGTTTTCTCCTTTGTTTATTTGTCTAATTTATATTCTCTTTGTCTTTCGATCAACACTTTCTTCCCCCATTTCTTTGGCATGCTTGCAATATCTTCTAAACATCTTTCCCAATGTGAGTCGACTAAGTTTTTTCTCCTTCTTAAGCAATCTCACAAAAAGATACCCCCCCCCAATGGTCAAACTTGAGTTCATTCTTGGTCGATGAGGAATATCCTCACAAAGTGATCTTCATTTTCTTGGAAATATTCCCACTCTTTTTTTTTTCCTAGTTTGTGTGTGACTTGCGGGACCAGCCTTTGGTCTAAGAAACTGCAACCCATAGGTATCTAATTCATCAAAATAACCCAAGGATCACACCCAGCCTAGGCCACACCAACCCTTAGCATGGTTGGATTTTAGGTGTCTCTTCCCACCATGTAGTTTCGAAACTAGGTTGTCTTATAGAGCGAGGCCCATCGAAACCAATCGTGCTAGAAAGATTTGACATATCCCCACTCTTCTTATTTATTTTTCCAATCAGAATTTATTAGCATGCTTAGAGGGGGTCATGCTTTGAAAATATCGTTGATGCCTTTGTTGGCCAAAAACTTGTCCAACAGTGTCGACACCATACACACAAAACTATCATGAAAGTCATCATAAAATATTCTCTCGATGTCATCTAGTTAGGTGCATTGTTTGATTTCTTTTTCTTCACATAAATCTTCGTCAATTTGCTTTACCCATTCATAAAGGTTGGTTCGAGCACCATTGATTTGTTATAAATAATAGGTGTGCTCGTTTAACCATAGACAATATAACAATATTTTCACCCAACCATAGGCCGAAGCCACCCCCGAGCACCTTAACCTTGACAAAGAGAATAATTTTGGAAGAAAAACCTAGGTCCAAAAGCCAATCAAGGTAGCATACCACTCTCTAGAGCTAGCATAACAAGCATAAAGTACAAACCATAACCCAGAGAAATTCCAAGCCTAAAACCGGAAATACTAGTTGCAGTAGCTGCAACTGAAGCTACTCTCCAAACTTGTGCACTTACTGAATTTTTGTCGTGTGCACTAGATTTCTGCAGTTGCGAGCTGTATCTTTCAAATGAGCTCTGGCATCCTGTATTTATACTTCTCCTCCTTAGCTGTCTGGGCCGACTTCTCATTCTGGAGGCTAAAAACTCAATATTAAATATTTCCTTTAGTCGACTTGTCTTCTAAGGTTATGTCCAATGATTTAGGGTTTCTTCTTGCTTCTCGGAATATTATATTCTTGTCAGGGTTACACCTGGAGGTTAATATCTCCTGCAACTACCATAATATCAACACTCCCTTCTAGCTAGGGAGGTATTGAAAGCAATGGTCTTGAGCACAAACATACCATTCAACTAGTAGCATCATCATAGCCACAAAGGCTATCTCATGATTAGATCACGAGCACCATCATCACTATGAGTATCATCTGCTAGCATCAACGACATCATCTCTCGAATCCATACTCCATCTAAGTAATTAGGCATAATGTTGAATAAGTCACTCATTCCACAGAGTGATACAAGAACCATTCTTCTAATTCGTACATATGTCCTAGAAGAATAACTATTTCAACAGATGTTGGAAGCCACGCCATGGGCTACAAGGACTATTCTTCTAATCCAGACATAAGTCCTAGAAGAATAAATGTCCTGGACCATTTTCCGTCTAGAGAATGTCTGTCCACCAATACACTGACCATAGATCTAGCTGATAATCATTTCCAACACTACTGATAGTCTACATGGAAATAAGAACAATGTCATTCAATAGAATCACAACCGTGTCTATCCATAGTAGTACACAACTACTATCCAATGGTACACAACCACACCAAGTAGCACACACCTACTTAATCAGTGACACATAGTCACAACTAGTGGAACACATCCATCACAATAGTATACATCTACTGTCCAGATACATATAGTCTTCATAGCAATCATATCATCTGATATCAAACTACATAAAACAATATCATGATATAAACTGAGTCATCTGAGCCATTCTTCCACTCACATCTGTGAGATTTGGAAGAGAATCTGCCCTAAAAAGGTAAAACATCAATCCTGGGCTATCTGGACTATTATTCTCAAGCATAGAAGAATAATTGTCCCTGATTTCTGAGCCTGGACCATTTCTCCGACACTAATCATAGTGAAACTTGGAGAGAATGAGCCTGCCCTAGGGAATGCTTGTCCCTGATTGTTGAACCTGGACCATTCACCTAACTGGGCCATTCATCTTGCACTAATAATAGTGCAACTTGGATAGAATGAGTCTTCCCTAGGGAATGACTATCCAGACTATTTCCTAATGGAAATGACTGTCCTGCACCAACCTCCAAAATGGACCATTCTTGGAAACTGCTCACAACTGTGAACTTTGAAAGAATGACTACCCGACGAGGCCGACCATTCTACTTGACCACTACTCAGAGTGACTTGCAAGAATAATGATTGTCCTAGACCATTCCCCCACATTGGCCACAAGGGGAATCACTATCTATGGTACATTAGCAATCTATCAAACCATTTTCATTACGAAAATGACTGTCTGATATGGACCATTTTCTGAACTGGAAAATGTCTGTTCGTCAGAAATCTCAAACCACTTTCCGAACTAGAAAGGAACTGCTCATCATGGACCAATTTTCAAACTGAAAACTGACTTTCCATAAATCAATAACATATAATTTCTCCCTCCCAATCTGGGATTAATCTCTTCCTTTTTCAATAAGTAATTCGTCTCCATGAGCCCCAACTTCCTTCTTGAGTACACAAACTTTTCATCTTGGGCAGAGGCTTTACCAAAATATCTACTATCTGCTCATCTGTGGAGATATATTGGAGAACCAATTCTCTTTTCTGGACTTCAACACGAAGAATATAATTCTTGATCTCAATGTACTTTGGTCTATCATGGAACATTGGTTTTCTCTAAAGGCTTCATATAGCTCTGATCATTACAATATATCATGGTCAAATTCAACACTTTTGTTTCCTACTAGCTCATGACATCGTGGCAAGGATCAAAATGAAAATATCCAAGTAGCACTTCTTCTTGTCTTCATGATATTTTACCATGGATTAGCAATCCATCATCCTAGACTTCTGAGTAACTATTCTGATACACTATCTCTGTCATAGAAAGTTTTCACCATGCTTCTGTTGTATATGAGATACTCTACATCATACAAGAAAGTTTGAATCCATACAAGGTCTTCTTATATTTGCATACATGGGTCTCTTTCTGGTATAAGCTTCTTTCTCACTTGCTTTATTAGGAAGAACATTCTTTTACATGTAAATTCCAATCCATGGATACTACAAGAGGTATATCTGATTTACTGGAACATGTTATTGTCATAGTCTTCTCCCTCCTTCTAGAAGAAACTATGAATATTTCAATGCTTCCATTCATAAGTCTTTTTTACATTTCCTTACATACATTGTTCTTTATCATAACTTCCATTTCTTCTTCTTGATTGCTTCTTAGTGGGTTCAAACCAAGTTGGTAGTCTTGTGATTCTTGATATAATAACTGGTTGTTCTTGCTTTTCTTTCTTTCTTGGAAACTTCATGTTCTTCCTCATGTCTCTCTTTAGATATTGGGTCCATGGGTTCTTCTATATGCCCCGAAGATTCCAACTTCTTCCTTTCATCATAGAATCATGGATGTAGATGGACAACCAAGGATACTTTAAGGCTTCTTTTTGAAGAATACTTCTTCATGAGTCAAATTGAACACGTGCTGCTTATCATGGATGCTACTGTCAATTGGAACATGGACAGATACTTCATAATCCTCAATGTATCATATCATTTAGGATTAGATCCCTCCTAACCCTTGCTTTATGCATGAATGCATGCTCTTCTTTTGGGATTTTGTAATCATCTCCCTCCATCTAAGAGAGTCCACACTTCCGTCTTCATCCTTATTTGCTTCTGCAAAGTGTCACAAGTCTTTTTCTAATTTCCTCTTGATTGTTGACTTCTTTCTGTTTTGACTTCTTCTGGGTCTCTTCAAGTTTAATTCTGATTTCGGCTTATTTGGCAGTTGTTACTTATAATAGCTTCCACAGGAATTGCTACCAAGAGTTTTCAACATACTTCATCTTTTCATGTGTATTTCTTGACTTGTGGTCATCGTGATAAAAATCCTTATCTTGCTATTCTTCCATAGGTATGGTTTCACTTGAACATCTTATCTTCTAAGAAATAGATATGCAAGATATGTACAGAAACTATGCAAACATGGTATGTACAAGAACTTTGAAGAATCTTGTTACCTTGTCTTGGAAGAAGAAGTTTGTTTTATCCTGCTTGGGCTTCTTTGAGGGTTCCCTTTCTACGACAACTGATGCTTCGTCTATTTCCTTCCTTAAGCCAAACTTCCTCTTATTCTTGAAATTCTTGAATTTTGTTGTGAAGGCTTGATTATCGTATTTCTTCTGGGATTTCTCTTTTGTACCAATCCTTGATTCTTCTTGTGCACAACAAGTCCAAAATTCTTCAAATATGAGATACTCCTTTCTTATGTTCATGCTTATACTAGACAACATAGAGGCAACAAATAATACTTCTATTGATAAGGATGTACTAGACAACATAGATGCAACAAAAATGTAAATAAATACTTCTAGATTTATCAATTTCTTGACAACATTGTATATTTAAAAGTTATTATAAATTATCAAAATTTATATTTCAATTACTTGGATTTTTTTAATGATTTTTTGCAATGATTTATTATTGTTTGACATTTATTAATAATGATAACAATAATGTAATGTGATAACTATGAGAGGTCAACTAAGTTGGTGAAAGCGAAGCATTGTTCTAGCTTTCAGTAGGGTTCAATTTCTCAAAAAAGTGACCAACAAGCTCTCGTAAGGGGGTCATACATTTAATAAATGTTTGAATCAACACCATCATTAAGTCGGGTTGAGTTGTATTGTCACACACCGAACAAGTGTAAAACAAAGTACCACTTTCAATAAGTAGTGGATACTCAAAACTTCAATGGAATACATAAGCATAATTGAGTTTCCATAATGTAATATGAGGGTCTTACTTCCATTTATGTGTTTGATTTATTTTTTATATTTATCAAAATGTTTTAATTGAGTATTATTTTAATGATCCTCCATACCACTTTAAAATAAGGTTAGGGAAAATTATAGGGGCAATTAGGGTTATTTAGACTATTTATCCATATTTAAAATATTTTTTTTAATAACCATTAGTAAGGAAAATCATGGAAATTAACCACTATTTACACAAATTAATATTTGTTTAATAATCAATTAAGAAAAAATTGATACAAGGACAACAACTCATCTTGGAGATGATGAGTGGAGGCCAACCTGTACAGTCTTTAACTTCAATTCCCACACCACTAAAGAATTCAATTATGGTGCAGTCCTAGAAACCAATGAGATGCATTAAACATAAATAGGAAGAACAAAACGTTGTTCCGGGTGATGGTGTAAAGCTCCATGACATTAAGAGACTGGAGGACGCAACACTCGTGGGCATATTTTCCAGTAATCGAATATCAATGGACACACTCAAGAAATGGATAGTGGAGAACTTTGCGGGACTCGTAGGTTATTCTCTGAAATGTATGATTTTATCCTAGGGTTGGATGGTATAGATTACGAACTCACTAGAGGATGCAATCAAAATTCTTCAGTCCTGTTGGCAATGGGATTCGCATGCCCTTTTCTTGAAAAAATGGAAGGTCGACTTCGATGCAAAATGGAAAAATTGGAAGTCATCCCTATTTGGGTTAGGCTTATGGTATTTCCCCTCATTCTCTGGTATGGCGACGTTTTCTAGGAGATTGGGAACCCGTTAGGGTTCTTCTATGAGGAAAATAACACATACAAAAGCTTGGGGATGGATAGACTCTTGGTGGGTCTCAATGTTTCAAAAGGAATCCCCATTTACAAGAAACAAGTTGGTTATAAAGGGATTCCCTTCAGGTGCAACAAATGTCACTCTTACAGGCATCTGGGTTATGAGTGTGTCCATAGTTCGAAGTGGAAAATGTGTGTTTAGAAGGAACAATTTCTAGAGCCAACCCTTCCAGCTCCTCAAGACTCCCCCATTGGCCAAGTGGGTTTTGAAGCACCTCTTGTTATAGAATTTGGCGAGCCCTCTGTGCTTCCCCCAACTGCAAGCACAACCTCCAAGATCGTGGGTGACTAAGGATCCACTTTTGGGCAAACATTCTAAAGCCTTCTTCCCATCGATTTATCTGAACAATTCTTCCTTAAAATTGGCTCAGTGGACTTGTTGGTTTTGGGACCTAACCTCTCTAGGGATGCATATTTTCTCTCAAAACAGTCTAGCCTCTTAGGTCCCCAGCCTTCAACTTTGATAAAAATCCCCTTCTCATCTCCCTTGGCTGATAATTCCCCTATTATATCCTTTATTTTTATGCCCCCTACTTCCCTAAACCTATGCTCTCCAAGTTCGATCTCCCACATACCCCCTTTAGAGCCTAAATATTTTTTAAGGTCGAAACTCAAAGTATATCATTCTATGCTCCAAGGCGTAGAAGCAGGTATGACCCCCGACGAGGATGGGGATAAAAAACCCCTCCAACGAGGGAGGAAATATTCAATCTCTTTAGCGCAACATGAAATTGAAGACTTAAAGATCATATATGGGAAACAACATTCTATCTTTGGGCCCTTAGAGCATCTTCCCTGGGTAACGTTTCCCCGTTATATTTCTTTCTCTAAATTGTAGTGGGTTGGCCAACGCTGCAAAAAATCTGGCCATTAAAAGGTTGGTGGAAATCAATAATCCATCAATCCTCTTCATCAAAGACACTATGTTGGAAAGAACTAAAGCAATTCAATCCCTCTCCTCCACTCTGCCAGGATAAGATTTTGTGGTTATAGATGCAGATGGGAGATTGGGCGAACAAATCACGAGCTAGAAGAAGAATGGTTTAAAGGTAATAAATTCTTGGGCTTTTAAATTGAGTTTAGCCATGACCCTAAAATCCTCTAAACTCAAATTTAAGTTAATATGTATTAATATTTACGGGCCTTACATAGATAGGTACATTTTATGGGAATCTACATTGGAAAATCCTCTTATCAAAGGAGGTTGGGTGGTTCTTGAAGGGGATTTGAATTTCTCATTGGGGGAAAGTGAAATATGGGACTGCGCTGATCAAGTTGATATTCTCTCAGATTTCTTCTTGACAAAGATGGACCACTCTGACCTGATTAACATTCAACTAACCAAACTATCACCTATATAGAGGAATAAGAGAACTAGGGATGCTAGAGTAAGACAAACCATGTTGTGATGTATACTAATGTTTGGTTAAACCGTAAAAATGAATGAGTGTAAACTGCTACCAGTTCAAGTACCCTATATATTCCTTGTATAGATAGTCTGCAACAAATTTGAGGCCTTATCCTTAAGTTCGACAGTTAGTAGAAGCTTGAGACCATCTTGAGTCCTCGAGTATCAAGAACCGAAGTCTAGCAGGACTCGAAAATTGGCTAAGTCCTTAGAGTGGACAATATGACTCCGTAAAACTGGTGTTTGTTAGTGAAGGTCCTCAACCATTGATTTGAAGAGATCGTGACCATTGATCGGTGGGCAGTTAGGGTCGCCGTGTTGGAGAGATCCCTCAAATGTTGTGGAAAAGGACCTCGGAAAAAACATGCGGAGTGAGACCTTCAGAAGAAAATCTCACATGCCGTGAGAATAACTTCGAAGAAAAGGTCCCGAATTCTGACAGTATGGGTCGTAGATCGGTAAGCAGAGGGGATGAATTCTCTGTTGTTGATCATTGTGGTTCCCATAAGTAAGTCGGAAGGGTGAGAGCTGACGGGGAACGTCGGGGCAAAGATGTATGTCAGTAGTTGATTAAGTGGAGAGATTGAGCACGCGCCTAGCTGGCCCAGCATTGACTGCTTTCAGAGTACGACTTTGATGGATTCAGAGAAATCCTTTGATGGTCTAGAAGTGCGAGTCCGATGGAGGAAATTTATCAACCATAGATTGGAAAATGGAGAGAGGGAATGACATTCATTCATTTGTTGTGAGCCCTATCTAAGTTATCAGAACGAAGGCTTAACTTCATGACTGACATGGCTTGCTAGCGGGGAAACTGGTGTGAGTTTAGAGTGAAGGTGTCACTTACTCATAAGAGGACGAGTCAAGTGGAGTCTACCTAGCGAGAGAACCTTAGGCTCCAAATCAATCTCAACTGTCTATCGAGAGATTGCGACTTATGCTCACGACCATCTATTAAGGGAAGGGTATATTCCTTGATACCCTAGTCTCAGAGTAAGGAAATTGTTCGAGTCGTTCTAGCTCCAAATGGATGGTATCAAAGGGGAATATTCTTCGATACCATATTCGTCGGAGTTAAGTCATAAGAGTACTAATAAAGAGTTTGAGCGATAGCTTCGATGGTTCTGTGTGGAGTAGACTCACTTGATGGCATAATTTTACAGGCACCATGTAGGTGCAACATAGTCGTCATGTCGGATGATGAATGTGCTGAGGTGTCACATGGATGCCACATGTCAACGGTATATAGGTCGAAGACCAAGGAAATTTATAAAGTCCATGACTTTTGATCTAGGACTTAGTTTCGAGTGAAATAGCCATTGTTGGAAAGCTCTTGATGAGTAGAAGACGATGAAGCTCTAAGGGAGGGGATTGAGATGACTAAGAAAAATGATAGTTACAATACCCCATCCCTTAAAAGGACACATAGGGGGTCGGGTGTGTTACAATAAGGAAATGGGTATCCTCTGGTGGGGATACAGACCACAACCCTATTATCCTAGAACTAGCTCCCTCCAATCAAAATCTTCCCAGCCCTTTTAAGATGAATTCCAATTAGTTGGAGGATCCTACTTTCCTACAGGAAATAAGGGACTGTTGGAGACCCTTTGATCCCATTGTCTCAATATCCCCTCCCTTACAATTCCATGAGAATCTGAAAAGGGAAAAAGTCACTACCATAAACTGGGCCAAGAAGAAAAGGGAGCGAGATGGCAAAGACAAAGTGGACATAGAAGCTCAAATACATCAAAATATGGAAGGTTATGGGATGGGGTTTTTATCAGATCAACAAAAAGGCCTTCTAAAATATCTTGAGGAGCATCAAAGGAAAATCCTATTAGATCGTGAGCAAGAATGGAGAGTTAAAAGCATATCTATTTGGCTCCAAGCAAGGGATGAAAATACAAAGTTCTTCCATCAATTTTCCAATAACAAGAAATCCATAAACACTATATGGGCCCTAAATAGATCTAATGGCTCTCAAGCCTCCTCTTTTGAGGAGCTAGTTAAAGAAGGAATAACCCACTTTAAGAATCTATTCAAGCAATACTCTCAGGCTACTATTGCTACTATCCTCCAAGTAGCCTCCCCTTTTCCCAGGTTCATTGATCAAGAAGGGAACACTCAACGCATGTCAAAATTTACCCTTGAAGAGCTATAGGGGATTCTTATTAGTTTCCAAAAAGATAAAATCCCAGGACTGGATGGATTCCCGGTGGAATTCTTCTCAGGATGCTTTGAAATTTTAGGCTTAGATATTTTGAGAGTAGTTAAATATTCTAGAACATTTACACACATTCTTGTCACTTTCAACTCTTACATTTATTGCACTCATCCTCGGGTCTGAAAATCCCTCTTCATTTGAACAGTTTTGACCTATCTCCCTCTGCAATGCAATTTAAAAAATCATAGCAAAGATTATCAATCGTTGTCTAAAAGAGACCCTTTTACATCATATCTCCCCTGGACAATTTGGGTTCTTAAGAGGGAGACAAAACCATGAAGCAACAGGTCTTTCTCAAGAAGGTATACATTCCATTCACATAGTGAATAAGAAAGCAATAATCTAAAAGGTCAACCTTTCAAAATATTTTGAATATGGAAGTTGGTTATATATTCAAATACTCTTGATACACCTGGGTTTCTGTCATGCTTTTGTTTATTGGGTCACGAATTGTATCAACATTGCATTTTTCCGTTGTTAATCAGTGGCTCAGCCACACCTTTCTTCAATGCAGAAAGGGGTTTGAGGCATGGGTGCCACCTGTCGCCATTTCTTTTTCTTCTAGTGGCAGAGGGACACAACATGCTGATAATATCTGTAGTGGGAATATTTTTTCTCAAATCAATCGTTGTAAGTAACACTTGTTCCATTACACATCTAACTTTTGTTGATGACATTTTGATTTTCTATGAAGGCTTAAGGTATATAGAGTAGTTGGGGACAATTATTTATTCTTTTAGAAAAGCCACAGGCATGTGTATAAACTATTCTAAATCCATGACATACGCCTAGGAACTATCCAATTCGCAAAAAATCATATTGTTAGGATATTTAGACACTTAGGAGTTAGTAAGATCTACTTGGTCTATTGCGTCGTTAGGTAAAAGTGTGTTTTCTAGTGTGTTTCTTTAGTATGTATTAGTATGCATTTGTAGTTAGGAAATCCGACGGTCACGATATGTTCCTGAAATAGAGTGATCCAACGGTTCATACTCTCCTCGATCTTAATGGCCATTGATCCATGGATTAACACCTGATTGGTCCATGATCTCTATTTAAAGAGCATGGAGGGTCATTTTTCGATGATTGATTGTGAGAAAATCTCTTGTAATATCTCTCTGTAATCTTTTTCTTTGCATTAATAAACTGCTCCAAGTGACCGCGTTGGCTAGGGCCGTGGATGTTTCCCCGTAGGGGTTTTACCACGTGAAAACATCGGTGTGNCATCCAGAGCACTCATTTCATTCAGGAACACTTTTCGTTTCACTCGAAAAAGTTTTCGTTTGCCCAAGATACGGCCATTACAGTCAGATCCAGAGGTATAAAGTTTGAATATGCATTTTTTAAATTTTTTGTAGAGAAGTTTTTTGGGTTTTATTTTCATTTTGTATTTTTTTATTTTTGGGTTGCTACTCTTTTAGATCTGTGTATGCTATTTTCCCCGCACCTTGTATGATCTCGACAAATCAGAAACAGATAGGAAAAGGTTCAATTTCTGGGCAAGCTAACTGAGATCTAACCCTTGTTGTCATCGAGAAGCATAATTTTTTTCTTGTGTGAAAAGAGTTTTTTTTTAGCACGCTCTCCAAGGTCGTCTTCCACAACAACAAAAACACCCCCAATCCTCCTTCTGAACATCACAATATGTTTTGCTAGACCATTTGGTTAAAAGTTTCCTTATTAAGTAAGAAGTCTTGAGTTCAAGTCTCTCTTTTGTTACCTTTTTTGAAAAAAAAGTTATGCAAAAATTGTAAAGTGTATTTCACTTCAAGTATAAAATTGAATCACTATAAGTAGCTTTAATATTTATTTTAGAGTTATTTTGCATGCATCCTTTTTGTTATAAGGTAACATCATTGTAAAAGTGATCCCCACTTTTTTTTATAAAAGTGGGCCACTTCATAAAGCAGCGTACACTATCAAGTGGTCATTTGGTTACCGTTTATGCCTTTTTTAAAAATGACATAACTCTCACATCGGAAGTCCGTTTTCAGTGCCGTTTTTTTTAAAACCGCATAAATTTTCGAGCTCTTTCCATCCAGATCATCAGTTTCAATTTTTAAATCCAAATTATCTACATATTTAATATGGCTTCTACAAGTACTATCTTGCTTACCAACAACAACTACTTCCAATGGAAATCTCATATGGAAGATTTATTAAGAAGTAAAGGCTTGCACCAGATTACCTTGGGAAAGGAAAAAGCACCCACTGATGCTGATAAGAAAGCCAAGTGGGATAATAGGAACGACGAAGCATGTGGACTAATCGAAATTTCCATCTCTCCTGATTTAAGGTACCACACTCAAGACATTGATGACCCCGAAGAAGTTTGGGAAAAGATTGAATCTGTGTTTGGTAAAATCAATATTATTCGAGCACAACAGTTAGAAAATCAAATACTGACCTTGAGTCCAAGTGATTTTTCTTGCCTCAGAGACTATCTATCTAGGTTTAAAACACTCAAAATTTTATGTGAAGAATGTAAGATAAAGATGGAGGAAGAGCGTTGCATCTATTTTATTCTTTCTAAGCTAGGTAGTGCATATTTTGTGTTTGTATCTACCTTTTATGCCATGAGAGAGGCTCTAGGGGAGAAGCTTATGAAAAACCCACTCTTGAGTCCTTTTGTGCTTCTTTGATTCAAGAGGAGGATAAGCTTGTACAATTTGGAGTGATCAACACTGCAGGTCCCTCCAACAAAGCCTTAGCTGCCCAGCAGANTATCCCAAGAAGCAACATCCTCGCTACAACAAAAAACAACATAAGGGTCCCAAACCTGCTCAGACAGCTTCAGCTCCTACTGGTGACAAAGGAACAAAATATAAAAGTAAGAATACTAACAGACATTGCAAATTTTGTGATAAAGATGGTCATGATGAGTCCAAATGTTTCAAGAAGATGGCAACTTTAGAATCAACGATGAAGAAGCACAACATTAGTATTAATTCTACTTCTTCTTCTCACGGACATGCACTTTTTGCTTCTGGTTTCTCCTTCAATGCAAATTCTACTTCTACTACTTCTTCTTCTGATGAGTGGCTTATTGATTCAAGAGCATCTTATCATATGGCTAAGGATAAAGCCATATTTTCTGCTCCAAATGAATGTAACACCAAGAAAATATTTGTTGGTGATGATAGATCTCTTAGTGTTATAGGATTTGGAACAATTCAAGTAGATAATGGTCATTTCAATGATGTATTATGTGTTCCAAGTCTTTGTTGTAACCTTCTATCAGTATATCAAATCACTCATTCAGGTGAAGGTAAAACCGTCGAGTTTTCACCTCTCCAAGTTGTAATCAAGGATATAAAAGATCCTAAGCATGTTCTTGCAACTGGAATTGCTGATGATATTACCAGTTTGTACAAGTTTGACAACTTTGGGTCATCAACTTTTTCATCAGTTTTTGTTGCTCATAGCGATGACTTGAGAAAACTTTGGCATGAGTGGTTTGGTCATCTAAACTATCGCTCATTGCAACAACTATGTAATCAATAGATGGTGATTGGTCTTCCTCTTGTTTCATGCAGAGATGGTGTTTGTGCCGGTTGTATTCTCGACAAACATCATCGAGACATTTTTGACAAACGTGCCTCTTGGCACGCCTCGGGTCCTTTGCAGCTTGTTCACAGTGATTTGTGTGGTCCACTTTCTTCTCCTTATTTTTCTGGGTGCAAGTATTTCTTAACTTTCACTGATGAATTTTCCAAACGTACTTGGGTTTACTTCTTAAAACTCAAGAGTGAAGTTTTTGACAAGTTTTTGGCCTA
>JASDQU011378571.1:24470-35716 GCA_032191745.1 Picea mariana | reverse complement strand
ATTGATAGGAATTGGACTATGTCTGTGAAGTGGTCATCCATATTCCTAATGGAAAGCATCTTTGCATCTAGTAGTGTATCCTCCAAACTGGTGGATTCTTCGCCATGTTCCAACCTCGACAGGTGGTCAGGTCCCTTGTTCATTCTTCCTGGCTTAAATATGATCTCAAAATCATATTCTTGAAACAGGAGAATCCATATTCATATTCTCCCCCCCAACACTGGTTTTTTGACCAAATACTTTATCGCAGAGTGATCAATAAACATTTTAAAGTTTCCTCCTAGTAAGTAATGGTGGAATTTTTGCAGTGCGTACACCATGGCTAATCCTTCTCTCTCTGTAGTAGTGTAATTGATTTAAGTTGTAGACAGCTTTCTGCTGGCAAATGATAATGGATGATCAATGTCCCCTTCTCTAGGTTGTGCTAGTACTACTCCTAATGCAATGGAAGACACATCAACATGCACATGAAATTCCTTGCTCCAATCTGGAAAGACCAGAATAGGCACAGTCACCATCTTTTGTTTCATTGTGTTAAAGCTATGTTGGAATTCTTTTGTCCAACCAAACTGGCAGTCTTTCTTTAATAAATTCTCCATTGGCGCAGTAATCTGAGCATATCCTTTGATAAATTTCCTGTAATATCCAGTATGTCCTAGCGTAGTGCGTAGTTGTTTGACTGAGGTAGGAGGTGGCAAATCAACTATAATTTCAATTTTGGATGGGTCCACCAACAATCCTTGCTTGCATACAATATGACCTAATAATACTCCAAATGGTGAGAAGAAGATGCACTTCTTCAAATTCAAAGCAATTTGACATTGCTTGCATTTATCCAACATTAGCCTTAGACATTTAACATGAATTTTTAGCAAACTAAAAACAGTCCAATCATCAAAATAGGCTTCTAAAAACTTATGCAAAAATTCTTTGAACACTTCGACCACCACCCTAGAAAAGATGGTTGGGGCATTCTTCAGTCCAAATGGCATCATTGTGTATTGGTAGGATCCCCATTCTATGGAAAATGTGGTCTTGTGACGATCCTCCTTGGAAATCTGGATCCGATGGTATCCTGAAAACCCATATGTAAAAGAATATACCTCCTGGCCTCCCACATTGTCTAATACTTCATCTATGAATGGTGTAGGGAAGGGGTCATGCAAACAGGCATTGTTTAGCTTTCTGAGGTCCACACATATTCTGATATCACTTGTCTTCTTGTCTTGTACTACCATAGGGCTGATCCACTCCGACTCTTTGACAGGTTCAATAATCCCTGCTTCCAGCATTCTGTCGATCTCAATCTTCATTTTTTCCTTATATTTCGAGTCAATATGTAGGGTCTTTGCTTGACTGGCTTCAAATCCGGTTTCAAAGGTATTCTCATTTCTCCCATAGGTCCTCTGATACCCTTAATATAAATGAACTTGGTCGGAAACAAGTCCTGATACTCGTGCAGTAATTCTGTAATTTTGTCAATGGTGGAAGCATCCCAGTAATCTTCGACATTGGCAAGCTTTGGTGTCTCCTCTGTCCCAATATTAAATTTCTTTATCTTGATCATTTGTCCAATGAATGGCAGTTCAATGCCTGGTCCTTCCACATCCCTATGGCCTTATGTCTCAGCAATGTTTACCTTCCTCGGATCATCATCTTCGTCAGCATTAATGTTGTAACATCCTTGTAATTTCTGGAATGGCGTAGTCCATTCGTCCTCTTCTTGCTCCAACGGGAGGCTGGATGAATCTTTAAATACTTTTTGCCTCACAATATTTAATGCTTGATCTACTGAAGGAAATTAACTTTCAAACAAAAAGTTGGTTACAAAATTCTGAAGCATACCTTCCCAATCTGTGGTGATAAGGCGCAACTCTGCTTGAAGGTACCAATTAATAGGGGTCATGTCCAACATGTTAATGAATCTGTGTACCCATTTTTCTCAAGGAATGTCACTCCAGGCCTCTTCATAGCTTCGTACATGGTCCTTTGGGAAGCTTTGATCTGTGTACCTCACTTCACAGCTTCCTACTTGTGCTAAAAACCATGTTATCATCAAGGTTCGGCATTGTGTCCAGTCTGTGATATTTCTTTTATGTGTCCCCCACCATATTTTTGGTGTAGCTTTCAAAGCCTCGTCCATAGCCAATAGCCTATGTTGTGCTGGTACAATTGTTTCAAAGTCCATCAAGAAGGATTCTAAAGGATTCATACCATCAAAGGTAGGTAAGTTACTTGTTGTTGTACCAATCCAACAAACTTCTCTAGTCAGTCGAGCACATCTCCTTGTGGATACTTCATACATCTGGTTCTTCCAGTTCTCAAGCGCTTCTTTCAAATTTGATGAACACGCGTCGTCACTTCGCCAGCTTAGATTCCCATCGGCAGTAGGGTTGATATAATCCTATTGTCTAGCTGTTAATTTAAAAATGTTTTCCATCTCAAGTGCGTAGTCTTATTATCTGATGGGCTCTATATACCTCAGACCTTCATTTGGATCTAAGGGTGCAATGACCCTAAGGCCATCTCCTTCAAATGTAATGCGTTGTTTCTTTAAATCGACCATAGTAGAATTGTTGAAGGCCCAATCAATTCCTAGTAATGTAGGGTAAGGGCATCTATCATCAATAATTTCAATTACCTCAAAGTCTGCAAAGGTTCTAACTCCGTCGATGTCCATGGGGACATGCTCCAATCATCCAAATGGGCTGACAGCTTGCTAATTATCCATGCGAAGCCTGATAGGGGAATATATCAGCTTGGGTTTTCCCATCAGTGCCCAAGTTTGCTTCGTCATGACGTTGACCTCTGACCCTAAGTCGAGGACCTCATAGTCTATATCATACTCTCTTATTTGAGCATTCAAATGTAATTCTTTGTTTTCTCTTCTCCTCTTACCAATCTGGTGTATTGCCCTGTTCAGCAAGGGGTCTACCTTTACTAGATCATACTACCTGATTAGGTTATCTAACTCTTGTATAGCTTTCTCATCCTGAATCAAGTGTACAAAAAATTGGTGAGCGTACTTTCCTCTTTTCCTTATTTATGCGCAGGCGATTGATCAAATGCCTGAGGAAATATGTACTCTTTTACTTCTGGTTTTGTTCTAGATAAGAATCCTTGGTTCCTCTTGAACTCCTGTATTGCTTCCTCAAAGATTCGTCTTTCTTTCTTTCCATCAAAATCCTGAGTTCTCTCCTAAACTTTCCTGATACCTGACTCTTATACGATCTTTCTTTGGGTTGTTATATCCTCTCATGTAGCAGTGTCTCCTCGATTAATGACAATGACTCTAGGTTTGGTTCTGCGAGGTTCAACATATATCAGTTGTACTTGTGGGTTCTGATGCGGTCCTCTTCTTTCTTGAATCTTAGCCAGCAACACAGGGAATTCTTCTATGACATGCTCGAAAGAGTGACAATAACTGTAGGTTGTGCAAGGATTATGAAAATCCCTTGCTAATTGTCCTAATTGTGCATAGTTATAATAGATTATTTTTCCTCGGACTCAGCCCATACCTCCTCCTCCTCCTCTGTATCCACCATGAGGAGTGAAGTTTCCTCTCCCTAGAGNACTGTGGAGTATTTCCTTCTTGTTGTACTTCGCCTTGAATCTTATATATGTCTCTCGACCTCTCATGCATGAGATCGTAAGCTCTACAATCTTAATCACCATGCCCTACTAATTTACAGAATGTGCAGTAAACATTTGTGGGTGTCTGAACATACTTCTGCATGTAATAGCACTCACCTGGGTGATGCCTATTTCTGCACACATTACACCAGGGAAGGTTAACTTGCTTCAAGGGGCTCGACACTCCTAAGGCCAAATACTCATGGAATAAGGGAAAGTGTTCCTTATCATGACCTTTTGATCTGTATCTCACACACCAGACATCTTCCCTTTTGTCCTTCCCCTTTTCCTTCTTCATATCCTCAACCTGCAGAGACAACCTAGTCAGTTGGCTCAAGATTTGGCTCATGCCTGAGCTAGATTCTCCCATAGGTGTTGATTCAAGATTTATGGCGATTTCCAAAGCTTTTGCTTGCGATGCAATATTCTATTGCATAAAAGGGACTCTGATGTGTGGTAACAGTGCAATGATGAACCATTCTTTTTTCTATTCATCATGGATCTGAAAAGTTAATCGGCCTGTTAGGGTCTTGAATCATTGGTCGAACTCCCAAACAGGTTCTGCTACCTTTTGTTTGATATATTTTAGCTCTATAATACATTGTGACTTCGACTTAGGTTTCTTAAACTCCATAATAAATGCATTCTTGATCTCATTCAGTGGCTTAGGCTGCACCAGTCCTTGGACATATTTCATGTACCAACTCAGTGTGCGGTCCCTTAGCGTAGTATTGAACTGGGTTTTCTTGATGGCTTTGTCAGTGATACTTTTAATATTCCATACGGCTTTGCACAGAAACCAATGTTGATCTGGATCTTCAGATCCATCTCCTATAAAGATAGGGAGCCTCATTTCATCTACCATAGAGATGAACAGGCTTCTTATCTGAGTAGATGCTAAGCTACCAGTAACAGTACTCTAAGGACTCTGGTGGTTCTGACTATTCTGACTACTAAGTACTGTTGAGACAATAGGAAGATTAATGTTACTTACTTCAGTAGTTTGCGCAGTTCCTGAGGTTTCTGGCTCGCTTTGGCGAAGTTCTTCAGCTTCCCCTTCTTCTGTTTTAGTGGGCTCTGAATGTTCTTCGTCAGTTAGATATACCTCTTCTCCACTATAGAAACCCTCTTCTTCGTATTTTTTTTTAAACAAGTTCTCAAGGTGAACTCCTCGGAATACTTTCCCACTGCACGTATGTCCTGCTTCTGTGTCATTGTCGTTGTCTAATATCTTAAACATTATCCTTTTCAGGTCCAACCAATCTACTGTATCTTCAAGATGTGGTTTTCATGCAAGAGAATCTTGATTCTCAGCTTCAGAAAGTGGAAACATTTTCCTCTGGGTCCTTTGAAAAAGTATCTCTCAGCTTGGCTATACGCTTTTGTTCTGTCAACAACAAACTCGGTGATATACCCTCCAATGGTACTATCAAACCAATGATCTACTACTCTGGATAAAGCGTTATCAACTCTCTTGACCTTCTGGATCAGTGTCGATGTCCAAACCACAAGAGGTCTAGATCTAATCTCGAACTGGGTATCGGCTCACCTAGCCAACCATTCAAACAACTCTTGGTGGATTCCCCCAAAGAAGATATCGTGAATGTCAGTGAAGATGTATATTTGTAGCCAATCTTCAGTACTCATTTTAGGGTTCTTGTTCTGGGCTTCAGCGAAGTCCCTCTCTTGATCCTCTATCCACTTTTGAATCTCGGTATTTGATGGGAACCACCTTGACATTCCCTTAAAAATATTTTGGTCCCGGCAATGGAACCATTTTTTGGCACAGGGGCAGACCCGAGGCTCACTCCAAGAGTGAACCAACAAGACCTAGATACTAGCCCTCTTGTCAACACCTATGAAGCATATGCAGTATCACCCGAAGCAGCTAAGACGGGGCTTGCAAGACATAGATGTCTACAACCAGGGGAATATCAAGTGGAACTAATATAACAATAATGAAACATTCATATAGCTCTTATCATCTAGATCTACTCTATGCAGCTATACATATGATCTGACACAATAATGAAAATAACAATATAACAATGACAGATATCCAGGAATCAATCATACATACGACACAAAATATACGTGGTTCACCCTCTCTCTAGGGATACGTCCATAGAACTGTGCTTATGATATATTAAGATAAATCTTACAGTTATGATCTGCACTCTTGCCAGTAGATCCTCTCTCTTCTTCTCTTTGTCTCCCACCTTCCTACACACCTAGCTGCAGGACTTGATCTTCGCACCTAGCTGAAGATCTTACAATACTAGAAGGCTCTCACTCTCAACACTTCTCTCTCTCACCGTACAATAATCTCTCAACCAACCACAATCAATATCAATACCCAACACTAGCATCGACCCAACCTAGGTCCTCTTGACCTCTATTTATACATTATAGTCCCTCACTGATAGCCTTAGGTAGAAACCTAGGTGTCAAAAACCCTAATTACCCAAAACCCTAGGTGCCTAAGACCCTAGGTCAACTTGACCCACATTTTCCAGGCTTCGTCAGCCTGTCTTTCCTTCCTCATCGTGCGGTGCACCAAAGCATCCAATGGTGTCTTTCTCTGCTTGCTAAGTTGTCTACGATTTGTTTCTCTTGTTGATCTGTCATTCAATGGCTTGCTTTTTCATACTTCGCTCCATCTTTTCTTCTCTTTTGCTTACTTTGACCTAGTGACAGTCACTTTGTTTCCTGCGCAGTTCTCATTTTACCTTTCCTTCCTTGATCTTCACTTCCTTCCATAACCAAGGGCCAACAGGTAGTAATAAAACCTGCAGATAAGTTTACACCGAGGGTTGGGGCTAGGCCCCAGCCCTAAATCCATCGGGAACTTACACCATAGCAACTTAAATACCTTTTAAAACATACATTTTAAGCTCTACAGTGTAGGGGGTTTGTTTCCCTGCCTTTGGGAAGACTCTGCTCGGTGAGAGGTCTCTAGTTCGAATTTGGTTCACTCCAACAATTTTTTCCATAACTCAAACCAATCCATGGGTGCCACATGGCATCCCATGTCTACAAGGAAAAGTGCTACAGGGTTTGCGTATAAGGCATGCTTTAGATGGTTCAGTTGAGAGCAACATGGAGTCGGCATTAGATAAAAGACACGGGTATGCAAACGCGGTTAACAAAACACACAATGGTAACATCCTTCGATGTAAGTTTAACGAGCCCAGAGAAGGTAAGCTCGGTTGTCTTTCATATTTAGAGAGTCTAAAAAAACGTAAGAGGAGACTCCAATGGGGTACCTTTTTCAAAGGTAGTCTAGTTAGTTTGAAAAAGGGGTAAACTAGCACCAACAAGACGTTTATTCAAAACCATTTTAACGAGTGTGATAAAGACAAGATCACTCGATGATTTTTTTCATTTTTAAGGAGTCTTTAAAAAGATTAACTATGGACTCCATCAGAAATGTTCTTCTGTACCATTTTAACGAGTGTGAAAGAATAAGGTCACTTGACAATCTTTTCAATTTTAGGGAGTCTGAAAAGAGCTTAACTATGGACTATGTGGGGGTTCCCTTTTCATAAATTTAGTCCCTCATGCCCGAAAAAGGGTTAAAACTATACCTAAGAGTACTCTTATAGATAACCGAGGTTTCCAGAGTATACCTTTATTCGTATAGTTGACCATCCGGACCAAAAAATTGGGTAAACTACCATCGGACAAACGTGACTTCAAATTTCAGTTTAACGAGCGTGAAAGGCCACAAGATCGCTCGGCAATCTTTTCATGTTTAGAGCGTCTGAAAAGGGCTCAAAATAAGACCCGTTATGTTTTGGGAGTCTCGAGGGTGAGGTCAAGAGTGAGAAAGAGTCATGCAAATGAGTCTCAAACTCGTAATCAGGCAAAACTAATGGGACTCCCGACCCTACAGTCATTAGTGACAGCATGGACACCATCATGCAACCATGATCTACCTAGGGCATCCATGTTCCGGTAAGCCTTACCACCAAATAACGACACTTCTAAAGCAGAAATGATGGTTCTGTGTCACAACTTGATGGGATCAATCCTATGGAAAAGGGATAAAAAAAACGAGATACAAAAGTAGGGGTCGAAACCTAACTTATATGCTCAAGTTGACCATCTGATATTTTTACCCATGGACCGTCAAAAGTGACCCAAAACTCCAAAAACTTTCCTAATACATGAACGTAACCTTCCATAGAAACTCTTGAATCACTCTAAATAGTTTTCAATTTAGATAAAATGATAAGGGGGGCCAAAAAAGTGACAAAAAAGGGCCAAAAAGTCTATAAATAGAAGTTGGCAGCTCATTATCACCATTGTTGATTTGGAAATTGACTCTCAAGAAAAAAAAAAAACTTTTGATAAAAGTGGTGATTCTGGGAGCTACAATGGACGAAACAACCATATGTCTAGACCAAGTAAGTATAAACTACCTCCTCTTGCCTTTTAATTCTTCATTTATGCATTTAATTTGGTTTTTTGGGGGGGTGTCGACCTTTAAAAGGTCGGCCCTACGTCCACGCTGGTTGTCTTATGACATCCCACATGTACACTCACTCTGTCTGATGTCAGAGCACGTGTACACGTGACTATCGTCACAACAGCCCGCGTGGACCCTCCGATGAGTGCAAAAAAAAAAATTTAAGCAAGGCCTAACCCTCTAAAAATTTTCCCATGTGCAATATGTATGTGCAATGGAGAGAATGAGAACACGAAGATATTAGCGCACTAGTTGGGGAAGACCCTAATGTTGTGGCGACGTTAATGCAATGTGGCTTGCTCATGTTTTTTCTGTGTCCTTTCATGATATCACAACCTAGGCTATTGAATGCCTTGGTTGAATATTAGCACCCTGACGCAGAAGCTTTTATGTTAGAGGGGCAGTCGATGGTGCCCACTATAGAAGATATATATTTTTTTACTAGCCTCTCTAGGAGAGGGGAACCAGTCAATTTTCGGACATTTCCTTCTGGGCCTCACAATATATCAGAATTTATAAGACTTTATTGTGAGGCAGGTACAAACCGATCGAGCTCGCAGGTGCCAATAAGAAGGATCACCAATTTATCATTGCAAGTGATTGTGTTTCTTATTGGGTGGATGACTGGTTATGTGGCTCTACATCAGGAATCCCATGCACAAATGAACTGTGCAGTCCAGTGCTTAAATGCATAGATATTTGACTGGAGCACCACACTATTGGATTGTATGAAGAGGCAGCTAACAGATTATCGGTTGCGTAAGTAGAGGGACTTCTGGTTTGGGATGATTATATGTTCTTTCTTATTTGAAATAGTTCCTAGTTTCAGTCCTCGAGTGGTGGTACGAGGACATCAGGCCTCTCTTCCTGCAGTTTGCAGATGGGTAGTGTTGTTGCCACGATAGGGTGGTGGAAGGACCAATGAGTCTTTTGATGATGACTTTTTTTCTTGGTTTTCGCGGCAGATCCCAGTCATAGAGGATTATACTTATGCTGGGATTGATTTCTCGAGAGATCCCGAGATCCCTCGAGATGGGTAAGTTTGCATCGTTTTTTCTGTGTGTGAAACATATATAATTTTTATGTTGTTTTCTATATATATTATTTTTTTTATACCAGAGTATTTGACAGTTATGTGTCTATCGTGTGCAGATATGGGACCAATGTGACCTGCAGATTATGCGAGGAATAGGTGTCATCCTTGGCCATGGGCCGCACTTGCTACCGCAGCGAGACCAGCAGTAGCAGGAGAGCTTCCAGTTGGTGAGGCTGAGAGGGTTTTGAGACGAGTTGAGTGAAATTTTACCTCGCTCACTCGCAACGTCCCCATGGCAGAGATTGGGGATCTACCACCATCTATGCAGCCTCATGTAGTGGGGGCACCACGGACGTGGGTCCGACTATTTTGATGTTTGGCGATTGTTGTTGATTACTACAACAGGGCCCACAGGCCCTGACCTTAGTTAGTCTAGACTTTTCACATACCGAGAGCTCTACTTGTATATATTTTTTTGAGGGCATAAGCCCCATGACTCATTACTGGTCATATTTTTGAGGCGCTTGCATCCACCTATGTACTCTGATGATTATGATATTATATATGGATTTTTATGTCTTTTTATGTCTTATGGATCATATTTTCCTTTAAAAATGTATTTACATGTTTATGTGTATGTCTTTTTATATGTGTGCGAGATGCTAGTCTAAAATTTGATTAGCTAGAGTATATGTAACTTGGTTTAATCTCCTAGGAACATGAAAATATGCAATATAATCAAAGCTTCATTCTAAGAGACGTACCCTAAGGAATCGTCAGTGTAAATTCGGATCATGAAAATGGTAGACTCTATTTAACTGAGACACAACCAGCTGAGTGTCTAAATAGACCTAAAGATGAGAGATACCAAATGACAGGGTGTCACGAAGCAACTCAATAATTGCATTGTATTCAGCGACATTGTTTGTGGTGTCACCTAAACATATACCTTCGGAAGATAATAATTGTCCCTGAGGTGTAAAAAATACCCAAGTTGTGGAGGCAAGCCTCCGAATGTGTCGGCTAGCACCGTCTACATACCTAATGAACACCTCTGATTCACTTGACATCTGCCACAGTGACAAAATATAACATCAAAAATGACACATCCATAATACTAAAAGAAACCAAAAAGTAATAGTACAAAGACTATACATAAGTTACAAAAATTTACCCAAGGTGACCTACCTATGAGTAATACTTCTTGAGGTAGAGCCCATTTCTAGGCTCCGCCAAATCATTTCCCTCAAAGTCAACCAGATGATAAGTGCCCTTTTTTAGAACTTCTTTTATGATGAAAGGTATGAACCACATGGGTTTGAATTTTCCTGCCCCCAGTGGGTCCTTATCTTGGTCATAGACCAGGACAAGGTCGCCTTCAGAGAAAATCCGAGGATGAATAGACCGATCATACTGACACTTTACTTTTTTTTTGTGAGCCTCATTGGCCAGGGCCGCATCTCGACACTGGTCATTGAGCTACTCAAGGTATAATAACCATTCTTCAAGTGGAGAAGTGTCTGGAAATAACTGTACTACCAATTTTAGGGATGGGATCTGACATTTTATAGGCAAGACTGCTTCCAGCCCATAAACGAGTTGAAAAGGTGAGAAACTGGTTGTAGTCTTAACAGATGTTCGGTAAGCCCATAATGCCAAGTAAAACATCAAATGCCAATTTGACTTGGCCGAGTTGATCGTTTGCTATAGGATGGTCTTAAGAGATTTATTTACAGCTTCCACCTGACCATTTTCTTGGGGGTAGTAGGGTGATGAATTTTCTTGCCGCAATCCAAGATTGGAAGTTAATTCATTCATCATTTGGTTCTAAAAGTGACTGCCATGGTCAGTGACAATCTCTCTCAGAACGCCAAACCTTGCGATGATCTGGTTGAACAAAAAGAGAGTTGTAGTCTCTCCATCATCTTTAAACGTTGGCATTGCTTTGACCCACTTCATAAATTAGTCTACGGCTATGATGATATAACGGTGCCCCCTTGCTGAAGGAGGGTTGCATGTAGTGTAATCAATCCCCCACTTGGTGAAGGGACCAACTATGATGACAGGAAACATGGGAGTGGGATGTGCCCTCATCTTCTGAGAGAG
>JASDQU011378566.1:0-23995 GCA_032191745.1 Picea mariana | reverse complement strand
AAAACTAGGGAAAGAGTAGTATTCTGTCACGGTTTGTTCCAGATCCGGGTGGATCTGTGGAGATTGGTCTGTGTCCGCACTCACGAATTTATCCTTGAACAGTAGGTGTCTTGGATTTCTTAAATTCCTTGGGGTCCTTTCCCTTGGAGTACTTCCTTCTATTCCCCTTATTCTTGGGATGGGAAATGGTCTTACTACTGGACAGTTCTATGGATATTTCTACTCCTTCACTAGAGAAAGACTCAGATGAATCTTTGGTTTTGGCATGCATCTTGGCTCAATGACGAGACTTCTTGAGAGGGTTTCTTATTGCATTTCTTCTTTCTGGTTCGTGCCTCTACGTTTCAGGTAAACTATGGGTTTTCTTAGGTCAATTTTTTCCCATGCTATTGGAGGTTGGCCCGTGTTGCAATTTCCACTATAGATATGACAGAATTTGCAACACGACTGCATTTATCTCAGTCTATTTTTCATGCTCCTTCATTAGTCGATCATTATCAACCTTAAATATTTTCAAGTCTACCTGATACTTATCATGGTCTCAACCAAGTTTGGAGGGGTTTATACCTTTCTCCTTTCATCATATTCTTCCTATTTGTTATGGGAAATCTCCTCCCATTCATGGCTAGTCACCATCATGGTTATTATAATTTTTTGGGGAATTATCAGACTAGTTAAGTGTTGAGAATCAATAGTTCTTTGTTAGTCGAATTGGCCATTATCTTAAAAATAGAATGGTGCATTTGTAAACTAATATTATGCCATAGAAATCTAGTGTTTTATAATAGTATACAGTCCCTATTTAATTCTGTAAAAGAAACACATAACTATGTTCCTCTCCCCAGTACAAATATTTTTGATAAATCCCCGTGATGAATTACTTGTTGTGTTATTACTCTTGATATTTTGGGGTAAATTAATTTTGTTGAGCTTCCATGTGCTATGTAAAATGGGAAATCGAGGACTATAGGTTTATACGGTCTTTAAATATCCATCATTGGTCAGGGTTTTTGTGGTCAAAATCTAGGTGGGAAAGGTTTCAAATTGCAATAGTTGATTATGGTCAAATCAACGGTCCACGTCGACATACATTATGAAAGTGGTCATGACTTACGCTAAAGCATCGACGATTCCAACATGAAGCTCCCACCTAAGCCACTTGTGAGTTAACTAAGGTTAGTTCATGTTGGTATTTTTTCAGGGGGTCCATTAAGGAACATGTGGGGGTCATTAAGGCCATAGTTTCATTCTTAGGGGTGAAGAAATTACCTCGTGGCCAACAAATGTCAACGCCCTCAAAGGTCTATGTACTTGGTCACCTGGCTAGATATTAGTAGGTCCTTATAAATAGGGTAAGTAAATATATCCCTCCCTTTATAATTTTTATAATAAAACGTATTTAACTCCTTCCTAAGCCTAAGCAGGTCAAGTGTAGTTGCTTGTTCTGATACCACTTTGTAACATACCCAACCCCTTAAATATTCTAAGGGGTGGGTTGTCTAATTTTTTTTATTGTTTTTTATAACTTATATTACTTTATTCCATTAGCATCTCCAATTTTCTTTACTTATTCAAGGGATTTTCAATGACAACACCTTTTTATTCACGGATTCACATATTCATGGACACTCAACTACATATCATTATAATTATCCTTCCACAAGTCCTCCCAAAAAATATCGACACATAGCCATTTATCGATATTCATGGAATTATAGACCCGTGGACCCATGGAGGTAGTATTCTTCAAGCCTAACTTTCATGAGTCCAAGAAGCCTCAATACTTAGTCATTTTTCCCTTCGCGGACTCGCAGAGGTGTAATTCTACAACCCCAACTTTTGTGAATATGAGAAATATCAATACTTGGTCTTTTTTCCCTTCACAGACTCATGGAATCACGAAGGTGTAATTATATGACCCTAAATTTCATGAGTCTGAGAAGTCTCAACACTTAGTCATTTTTCCCCTTTGCGAACTTGTGGACTCATGGAGGTGCAATTCTATGACCTTAAATTTCATGATTCTAAGAAGTCTCAACACTTAGTCATTTTTCCCTTTGTGGAATGACAAACTCACAAACTCACAAAGTTATAATTATGCAACCCTAACTTTCATGAGTCCAAGAATTTTCAACACTTAGTCATTTTTCCCTTTTCTACCGATGCATGGAATGACACATAGGGTGGCACCTGGTACACATACTTTTTGACACATGGAATTTCTTAGGGTGACACATGGCCTTATTCCATCGGTACATAAGGTACTCACATAGAGTCTCCATCTCATGGATCTGACGGCTAAAATTCTATGCCACTTGACTCATGCAATGATCTGACAAGGACTCTCCCTTTCCCCTTTCTTTGATCATTAATTAGCACATACCCTCTTGGGACCTAGTGATGATACTAGTCATCAAGATAAGTCATGATGATGTCACCCTTTTTCCTTGGTCCCATTCCAACATCATTCAACAAGATCTATGGAAAAATTTTCATCGTGGCCTCACCCTGATGGATGGTCTAGGTCATTCTGACCAGGAGGCTTTGAACCTATTAATCTCCATGGAACCAATGATATAGAATCATCCATAATCACTCCCCGACAAATCAACAACCCCTGTTGATTTTAGAGTATGGATTTGTGCTTAACTTCGATGAAGGGTCATTATCTTTTTCCTTTTAGACCATTCAACAAATGAGGTCGCATCTTAACTATGTTCCAATAAAAGGGCCTGAAATGATTCTTCTGAAATGAATTAGGGCTTCTCCACTGACTTAACAGTCCGCTCATGAACTTATCCATTTTGTGGATATCTTTCTTTGAGTCCTTCTGAGGTCTTATTGAGCCTCGATAATGATTGTTTTTTATTAAGGTAATCCACAGTTTCCTCATGGTTTCTTCACAGTACCCTATCCTTTGAAAGACTAGTTGGGTTTAGGAATTCCAACACCATGGTGCATGAAGATATATATATATGTGTGTGTGTGTGTGTGTGTGGGTGTACAAGAGAGTACATGAATATGCCATAGGATTACAATGATACATACAATGACTAGGGACATCTCTCTCCTCATTTTAGTAGAGAGACATTGAATTACATGCATGCATAAAAATCATACAAATATGTATCCTTTACTATATACTAGACACAAAACTTTACTCACAAGAATAATGTTGTAACATTAAAAGTTTTGCCAAAATATTTCCCAAATTTTTCCAATTTTTTTATTTTCTGATCTTTTCATTTTTAATTGTGTTTAGTGTGACATCTTCATTGATTTCGTTTTGTTTCCAACATTCCAACGATTCAATTTTCACCTTATTTTGACTTACGATTTGAAATATATCATCGGTCAAAGTGTGGTCATTTTTCACCACCTAGTGCTAGTGGGAAAACCCCCCCTATGGCTACACCAAGGTTTACAGTGCAGGAAGATCAATAACTGTTTATAAGTCTCCTACTTCTCTAAATACCCCAAACATACCCCAGACTTATGAAAGAAAATAAAAATGAGAAGGATCAGGTAACTGTACCTTTACTCCACGTCCGGTGTCTATCCTCTCGCACTTGATAGCTTCGCTGACTACAAGCCTCCTCCCAAGGATGGCTTGAATTCAAATAAAAACAAACAGAAAGCTACAAGCATACATTTAATACATAAATAAGGGTTATATGTTAGAATAGAAAAATAAAAAAAATTCAAACATTCGACACATCATGTTTTGGGACAAGAAAAGTACTTCTTTTATTAACAATACAATGATCACTTACAACCAAAGTCAACTACTCCTCCATGAACCTGGTTTCGTCTCCTCTTCACCAAGATCCAAGTGCACCTTCAATAAGCTTCTCCTTTAAACCTTGTTCTCGGCAAGTATAATGGGTTTATGATGGAGGAAGGAAGGAGAATTGGGGAATTTTGAAGCAATTCTCACAAAAGGGTTGCAAATGCTTGGGGCAAGGAGGGGATGTGAAATGGGGAGAGTTTCATTGTTCTTATGTATATATGTGGAATGATACCTCAACACATCCTTTTATATGGGAAAATGATGGTTATTCGGTTGGGTGACGAGCTATAGGCGGAGGATTATTTGTGAAACTACCCAATATCCCGTAATCTCAACGAATTCTTTGCAAATTTTTAATTTTTCCAACTTTTTCAAGTATACGTGGGTTGTACTGGTGCAACATGTGTATGTATACGATCTATAGTGGTTCATCAAGTGTATTTACGTGGGAATTAATGGAGCAGAGTGCGTACATCTTCAAAAAATTTGTTTTTTAGAAGAGAAACTCAGTGATGGCTTGGAAAAAAATGCAAGTAAGAGGGACAAATGCCAGGCATACATATGTAGAGAAATTTAGGGTTATAACAGATGCCCCCTAATGTGTGAGTTTAGAAGAGAATATGATGGCCAAAATACATTACAAAATCTTCACCAAAGTACTAAACGAGTGCCATCTCTAAAGGAGAAGCATATCTCTTGGGAGGTGCCATCTGCAAAAATAACAATTATCTCTCTGAGGCAGGCATACCCATGCTCAAGATGAAATTAATCATGGCTTCCAATGAAATACACTACATATCCATGCCATATAACTATATAAAGTGTAGTCGGGAGAAATAAACAATGGATCTACATCTCAAAATCAAAGATATACAAGTACACCATCCATCTTCAAGAAGCCAATAACGTCGAATGATTGGATATTAGGTCTTTAGAGCTCGAGAAACAACTTCAAGATCTTCGCAAATCAGGTAGGAGTGTAATATGAGTGTACAAGTTCAATAACCATAGTTCTTTGATGAATCATCGAGAAAATACAAGAGGATCTCGATGATCAGGCAGAGAACTTCATTGATTTTGAACAAGGACTTGATTGGACTTTTGGGATGGTTAGGCATGAGTTCAGGAGACAAACTGCAGAAAGGAGGACTCAAGCTGGGTGAAACTTCCCTTGGAAAATAGCACGAAATATGATCAGACTCAAGCAACATGAGATTGACATAAGTCCACGATGCAGTAGGCAACACAAACTCTCCATGTGTTTGGAAGAGTAACCAAATGGAGGACACAACTCTATGTAGCAAGAAGAACTTCCTAAGTTCATATTAGATCCCAATTCTTGATGACAAATGGAAGGATGTGCTTTGTCCAAGGGCAACTCATTGTGCTACCAAAAAAGAAAATGTATTTCCCATCCCCTCATTTTTGTTTATTTTTTTATTTTTTTGTCTTTTTCAATTTTTTTAAAGAGATTGAAAAAGAATAAAAGAATGATATGTTACAAAGGAGGAACAAGTGTCGCAAGCATACTAGTTCCAAGCATAATGAACACACTAATTCTCAGAGCAAGGAGACATGTGCAGGAAAATGACACTCAGGAAAAATTCCTCCATGGGTCAAGGTGTCAGGTCACAGAGGCAAAGTGCTACAAGGCTTGCATATAAGGCATGCTTCAAAGGTTCAATTGAGAGAAACATGGAGCCAGAATTAGGCCAAATATGCAAAGATGCAAATGCAATTATCAAGACACACTAAAACCCCCTTCAATGTAATTTTTAACGAGCCCACAAAAGGTAAGCTTGGTAGTTTTTTCACGTTTAGAAAGTCTGAAAAAACATAAAAGAAGACTCCACTGGGGTACCTTTCTCGAAAATAGTCTAGTCGATTCAAAAAAGGGGTAAACTGGCACCGAAAAAACATCTATTCAAAACCATTTTAATGAGTGTGACAAAGACAAGATCACTTAAGAATCTTTTCAACTTTAAGGAATCTGAAAAGAGCTTAGCTATGGACTCAACCATTTTCTAGATTTAGTCTCCTTAGCCTGAAAAAGTATAAAATTCACTGAGGATAACTCTCCCAATGAGACGAATCTCCCAAGGTGTACCTTTTTCCTCCATAATCTATAGGTTGGAAAAAGCAGTAAACTCATGCCAATAGATGTTCTTTTGGACCAATTTAATGAGTGTGAAGGAACAAGGTCACTCAACGATCTTTTCAATTTTAGGGAGTCTAAAAAGAGCTTAACTATGGACTCCATGGGGGTTCCTTTTTCGTAAGTAATCTCCAAAGCCCAAAAAAGGTGATAAACCAAAACCAAGGAGAATGTTTCTTTTTTGTAAATTTAGTTCCTCAGGACCGAAAAAGGGTTAAACTTATACCGAAGAATACTCTTCTAGTGAACCAAAGCTCCTAGAGTATATATTTTTTCATAAAATTTACCATCAGGACCAAAAAAGGGGTAAACTATCACCAGAGAGACGTGCCTTCAAATTTAAGTTTGGAGAGCATGAAGGACAACAAGATCGCTCGACAATATTTTCATGTTTAGAGAGTCTAAAAAGGGATTAAAGAAGATTCTAGGGAGCTATTTTTTTCAAGTAATCTCGACGAGATCACTTGTACCAAGAGGGGGAAGCAAGGGCTCCCATGCCCCCATTGGATAAAAAAAAGGATCAATTGCTGAGACCAAGTCTCGAGAATGAAAATATGATTGCATAGGTTCCTTCTTAGAAGAAATCGAACACCAAGGATAAGATGCCACATAATTAACTCGTGGCAGGGTAGAGTCTACACGAACACTAGGAACATATAAAGGGGCAGCCTGAACTAACGTCGAATTAGGATGTTGATTATCATATGCCAGTTGGTTGATAGTGACAATGCCTCCATTGTGAGGGAAATGCATCACCCAGAAAAGTGTAGACACCATAGCGTTCATAGCATATAGATAACCACGGTCGAGAAGAATATTGAAATCTAATGGGACTTGCACCACTCTAACATGAACAAGGAAATTCTTCCACCTAACATAAGAAACTTAGGAAGAAACCCCAAATATTTACTTGGACATCTGTCAAAAGCTAACAACTCATGTGAAGAAGACAAAATCTCAGGATATCCCAAGACTTTCCAAACCGAGGAGGATAAAATACTTGGGAAGGCTCCTTCATCCATAATAGATCGATAAATGTTTGTTGAATTAACTTCAACCCTTATTTGAAAAGGTGCATAAGAAGGAAGGCAAGGCTCAACAAGTTCATTCGAATCAAATGAAACCATCCTAGGACTTGGAGGGGGTGTGCTTGAAGTGAGTGGAATTCCCCCTTGTTCTGAAAGTACTGAACTCGAAATGATAAAAACATTGTCGGTAGACACGTCACTCCCCAAGAGAAGAGTGGGATCAGTCGAATATTGCATCAGCATGACCACTTTAGTAGACTCAACACTCTATAAGAGAAGAGTGAGATCAACCAAAGATTGCATCAGCGTGACCACTTTCTCAACCAATGGTTGAATAGGCTGCGAGACTACATGGTAAAAAGGAACCTCACCCCCTAAAAGAGGAGTTGGATCAGTTGAAGTCTGCATTAGCATGACCAATTCATCAATTAAAGACTGAATACACTGTGAGGAAACCTTAGAAGACTCATAATCATAAGAGCATGCAGACAGGGACCACAATCTTTGTACCTTTGGAATGCTAGGGCACAGATGAGTAAGGTGATCTCCCTTGAAAATCTTATAGGGGAACTTAGGTTTATGTCCTATCCATCTAGGTTTCTTAAGAGAATCAATTCCCCCAACATGACTATTTGTAGTTGGTTTCACATCTACAACATGGCTTGCAGAGGTTGGTGATGGGTCGATAACATGACTTACAGAGGCTACAGACCTATTTCTAGTATGACTACCAGTGACTGGACTTTTCCCCCCAACATGAATTTTATAGGCTTGGTGTTGGTCTTCAACATGACTTGCAGAGGTTGATGACCTATCTCCAACATGACTCGAAGAGGTTGGTGATTACTTCTTCCTATTCTTCCTCTTTCTATTTCTTTTAGACTTCTGGTTACTAGTAACTGTACTTTCACCAGAGGCCGGAGAGGGAGGAGGAGAAGACTTTTCTGATGAAGGAACATCAACATGATGCCCATGACATAAGGTGCTTAACTGAGAAGCATCAAGAGAATTTGGTACATTTGGAATGGTACCCAACCAAACCGGTAGTCCTACATTCAACCTAGGAATGTACAAAGTGGCCATCAGAGGGACACCAACGTTTTCGAAGAAAGGAAAAGCACAAGAATCCCCTTGTGAAGGGGTTCCTTGGTTGGTATCATTAGTAAATTTTTCCATGAAGATCTTATGCACAGGTTCTCCCCTTGCGAGATCGTTCAGGTCTGTAAAAGTCTCACACACTGATTCTGGCGAACCAATGGTATAAAAACAATGCCTATAAAGAGGCATATCCACCTTTCTAAACGGAAGACTGAAAAAGTCCTCACGACCAACAGAGTGGGCGGTCTACCACATTAGGTTAGAGACCCAAAGCAATCACTGACTAAATCACTATGGAAAACTAGGGAGCACAGAGCACATGCTAAAGGTTCCTAAAGGAAAATCAAGAAGATGTCTATCTAGTAGGAAGGACAATTACACCAACCAACTCCAGGTATGCATATGTAGAGCAATTTAGGGTTATAACACCTCGGCATAAAATATGTATTTTATTATGTTTTTTCTAAATTGTAAATAAAATTAATGTTAATATGTAAATAAGTTTTCATTTTATTTAACCTTAATTAATTACATTAATTATTAGTTAAATTTGATTTTAAGTTTATTTTTGCAATCTCTGTGTGTGTGTGTGTATTAATTATAACACTAATTAAATAATTAAATGAAACATAATTAATAAAACTACCCATAAATTTTTATAAATCGAATTAGTTTTGATGACTCAAATTTGACAAGTGATATATTGAGTTTTACTCAACCAAATGAGGAAAATGAACACTCTTTGGAAATACATTTCTATGGACAACAATTTAGAAGCATTAGTTCAAGCAAATCTAGAGATTTACCATCCCAAAAAATAAACAAAAGTGAAGGCTACGAATTTGCAACTAAAAGTAGTTTTCTGAATTGATTTAGAAGATTTTGTTTATTCAAAAAGATTTGTTGTTGTTAATTTATTACCAAATTGTTTTATTTTTAATATTATCTTCATGGGAAAGAAATAAAAAACAAGGGAAATCATGAATTTTTTTATTCTAATTTGGTAATTTGTTTTGACAGATTTGAAATCACGTCCATTTTCAGGATGCAATTTTGTAGACTGATTTCTAGGAAATCAAAGAAGAAATTTCCAAATTGGTTGAAAACCCATTTCGAAAACAAGTTCAATTATCTTATTCTAAAAGTATTCTCTCTGAATCTAAACCATTTTGGATAAATAGGGATTGGAGTGACATGGCATTTTCCACATAGGAAATCAAGCCAATCCTTAGGAGACATTTTTTGCATAACAATTGTTGGGAAAACAAAGCATATTTTGGAAAACCAGTTGAAAACCCATCTGGAAAAAAGGCCAAGTTCGCTAACCTCCAAATTGTTTTTCAAAAGGATGAATATTTTGGGAAATATGATGCATTTTCTGGGTGGGTTATTTCCATAATTTTAACTAATTTTGTAATTGATTCATGAAAAAAACAAATTGCTGACTAAAGGAGGATTCGACCCGAGTAGAGGATATTATATAAAATTTTATTATTTCTATGTAATAGGGTTAGGAACATGAAGGCCTTTTTGGGCTTGAATGTAACCAAAGCATTTTTAATGTAAATATTTTTTAGAAGCAAAGCGATTCTAAGATTTTGTTTTGATAAATTATGTATTTTCCTGTATTTTTTTTCTTATGTTCTCATTAATATTTATTTTTTTCATAGATTCATTTGAGTTGTGACTGTTTTGATTCAGTACTACTTCTATTGTAGAAAAAATTAAAGCACATGTCTTTGAACATAATATTTCCTTTGTTTTGTTGTGAGCAAAAGAAGACATGTGTTTGAATATTGTTGCTCAATTTATAATAATTAAGGGAAACCTAAATGAATCGCATGTTATTCTTCTATTAAACAAGTATGTCATATTTATTGTTATTAGATACCTAGTTTACCTATTTAATTTTTTTTATCGTATATTTTCCATTCATTCGCTAAATATTTTTTTAAAGGATTTAGTAGATAGTCATGCCTCCTTATTTCTGACTTTAGATATTAAAAGATTCATTAAAATTCAAATAAAAGAGACACATATACCAACCTCATAATCAATCATTATTTACTTGAAAATGTGCTAGGCATTTCTCTTTTGCAGCAAGAGAAATAGCTAGTAAAAACACATACACTCGTAATTAATTCTCATAAGACATGAAGTATTCATAAGTAAGAATTAAAACTCTTCAATAAATTAGACATTTTTTGCAAGTTATGGTGTCTCTAGAATACAAAATTTGATTGGCAGGACAAATGGTTACATCAAAATATTATATTTTTCATTTAACCATACACATAATCATATCAATACAAAAAATTAGATGAGACACTTATCTACAGGAAATTGAGATATGTTGAGTATTTTTCTAGAGAGAACCACTATCCACCCAACCGTAGGCAAGGTTGCATTAAAATTTTCTCCAACCATCCAACCCCGAGCCATGATACAATGTCACGAGAGGAGTTTTGCAAGATTTTCTCCATTGATCCCTTCTTCTCTTTCTCTCCCACATTTGTTCTCATATTCTTCCCTCGGGACCTCGTGGATTTTGATAGAAATTTCCTGAAGGTAATTTTCCATCCGTTCTTAACTCCTTCAAGAACTATTCCAACTACTATGTTGACTGATAGTCAATTTCTAGGGCCGAGGACAGTTTGGATCCATATCATTTTACTTAAATCAGGTACTCCTTAATAGATGCATTCAAAATAGTGATGGACACCCTCTCTCCCACTACTCTCATGACATTGTAACCTTTAAAGGCCATCCCTTCAACAGTAACTCAATTCTTTGAAATATTTCAATTTTTTTTTTGACACACTGACCACACTGAGAGGGGGAGGTGAATCAGTGTGTGGTTATTTTTACAATTCTTTTTTCCTTTATTTAGAAACCAATTCAAACATTATTATGCATTCACAACTAGCTACTTACACATATCAACAACATTCATCAATAATAGATAACTATGAACCATCATCATAATGAACACAATGAACACCAGATATATGTGTAATATTTTGTATTATGTTGTTACATAAAGACTACAATATATGTGGTTTATTATCACCAAGTGAAAATAAAACCAACTCCAAGAGAGTACCAACTCTCAAATACAAGACCTAGCTTGTAGTGTAACAACCCTAGTTAAATAATTACTTAAGGTTTATCAAGTATAATTAATTAAATAATTAACTATCCTAATGTATATTAGTTAAATAATGATTATTTATTAATAATATTAATTAATTAATTAATTATTGTTTAGTATATGTTGATTAATTAATTAATTAATTAATTAACTCATTTAATGTTTGGGTAACGAATTAAAAGTTTAATAATTTTTAATTTATTTAATAGAAAACTTAATGTATGGAGGGATAAGGCATTGAATGGAGGGATAAGACATTGAATGGATGGATAAGACATTAAATGGAGGGATAAGGTGGGTGGCATTGAATGAAGGGAGGAGGTGGTGAATGGGAAGGAGGATATGAGGGGGCAGAGGCATTCGAGAGAGACACTTTTGGATTTTGGGGTAAGGAAGCATTATTTTGATATTAGGGACTGTATTTTTTTGGTTGGGAGTTTGGTGGACTGTCACAGGGGAGCATCAAGCAGAGTTGGGGACAACAGTAGCATCAGTTAGAGGTACGCAATTTCATTATTCTGATGTGTTATGAAATTGATTATAATCTACTCGTAAATATTATTATGTTGTATTATGTGGTTATCATCATGCTGTTGAATATGCTTATATGTTGATTAATGAAATTTCTTATACGTTGAAAGAAATTTTATGTTTAAATTTATTCAATTTTAGGTTCTGTTAGATAGGACCTTACATGTAGATAGAAAACAATATGCCCAACTTTACCAATAGATGCATGATCTGTATATGCTACAACACACATATGTATGCAATATGTCTTCTTGCAGCTCATGTATGTACATGACTTGTCCTCTTTGAACCTATGTACACCCTTAGAAAACTAGGGTCTCCAATTTTCTAGAACTCTAAAACTTTTGGCTCTTTATACCTTTTCTACCTCTGCCATATCACCATGTAACCTGTCATTGTGCCATCAACCATATCAAAATCTATACCATGTCATCAATGAAGAATCTCCAAAAACCTATGCAGATGTTTTTGGACATAGTGGGAATTGAATAGGTGGTTGATTCAACCATTATCGATATGATTAATTTCCCATCTCTTTTAATTCAACATCAATATCGTGACTTGACATCGTAGTGGGGTGCAATGGTAGATGGTGGACAAGTTGCTCCTCATCAAAATCTTGATTGTAAAAATATTGAACATTATATTGATAATATTAGTAACACAATGATTTTAATATGTTCAAACATTATACGAAACAATTATTAGAAGAATGGAAATTTGTATCCCAATAATAAACATGAAACCAATCCCTTTATAAAACAAATGTTGAATTAAGAAATACATGTATATTAGTTTCATTGAAAATCCAAAAACCCAATTACTCAATCATGTTTTTATTATGCCCTACAGGGTTGTCTACATAAAAGAGATCAAATTCATGATGTAATATCGTTGACCTAGTTTGATTGCTTGAATATGGCATGCTAGGATTGGTAGGGTAAAGAAGATGTCAATTTTCATAAAACATCTTCTTGCAGTATCTTTCTCTTGATAAGATATTGTGGAATTTTGGGACCATGGGAATATCTTGAGCATCTAAACTCAATCCTGAATCTTGATCCTACAAAATTCAATGAGAAATTATTAAACTACACCTTCATACATAACATAAATTCAATGAGATAAATGAATTATCAATAAAATCTAGATGTATTGTAATCGACGTGAGATAACTTGAAGGAGATCCAAAGATACAAAATGAGGCAACATTGGAATTTGTAGAATTTACCATTTGATATTATAAGTCTTTTTTCCCGCATTTGAGAAAAAAACATCATATTAGGAGGCATAGAACAATTGTTGGCACAGGGGCAGACCCAGGGTTCAAATCTAACAATGCACCAAAAAACCCTAACTACTGGCCCTTTTGGAAACACTTGCGAAGAATATGAAGTCTCAACCAAAGTAGCCATAGGGGGGTTGTAGGACACAGGTGTCTACAACTAGAGGAAGTGCAAGATTATTCCTGAATAACAATGCAAGATGACCTGGAAATTGTTAACAATACTATTCTTAACCTTACGAAGTTAGTTATATTTCTTATCTTCAGTAGGAAAACAACAATGCAATAGCATTATAATAGATAGAACATAACACAACATCAATCACATAGAACAACAAGATTTATGTGGTTCACCCTCTTCCTAGGGCTACATCCACATAATTGTTTTTATTGGTAAAGTAGATAAAAAATACATAGTTCTATTTGCACACTCAGCTGTAGATCCTTCTTTCCCTTCCTCTTCCAGTCCCCTCCCAGAGCACCCAGCTGTAGGATATATCTTTGCACCCAACTGAAGACCCCAAAATACAAGAATGCTCTAAGACATATACCTTTCCATCTCAATTATCTATATCAACCACACCAAAAAAAATCCTCTCCACTCTTCTAGACCTCTATTTATCCTTCTATGAATCTTACAAACCCTAGAACAAAGTCTAGGTGCAAAAACGCTAGGTACCAAAATGCGCCTTTTAAGAACTTTGCCAACCTATTTTTCCTTCTTCTCCGTGATGTGCTCCAAAGCACCTATTACTATCTTCATCCTCTTGCTGACCTATCCATGATTTATATTCCTTGTTTCTTTGTCTTCCTTGATCTTCTCTTTTAACGACTCACTTTTCCTTTAATTTACTCCTTCTTTTTTGCTTCTTTAACCACTTCGACCCCTCCTCAATTTGAGTGCCTTCCGTGCTCTTCATACTTTGTCTTTCTTATTATTTAATATTTTTTTTCTTCCTTAGTACACGACCAAGGGCCAACAGGCCCCCAACACTCACATGCAACTCATCTCGAGTCAGTGTAGGGTTGAACCTCCTGTATTTCTTCAAATGAATAATGCGCAGAGCAACCTGTGCTCTCTGCTCTATCCCTCCCAATTTTGTGTAGACTATATTTTCTGTGTCTGGTACCCAATTTCAACTACACCTGGTATGTAGACCCTTCTTCCTTACTTTTACTAAGAGTTGTGAGGCAACTGGTTGTCATAATACAATTTCAACCGACTCTCATTTACTAAACCATCCTTCCATTCTCCATTAAGGGTCTTCAACTGCGCAACTCCACCCTTTGTAACATAGGCAACCTCGAATGGCCCAATCCATTGTGTCCTGAAATTTCCTGGATTCTTCGTGAACTTGCTTTCATATAAAAGTGCCAAACCTCCTTGTTTAAATGCTTTCTTCTTGATATGTCTGTCATGGTAAGCCTATTCTTTTTCTTTTTGTACTTGTTGATGAAACCCTGCAATGAACCTATCTTCCTCTACTTCCATCAACTACACGAGCCTATCTAGAGCAAATCTCATGTCATCCATACCTATGAATGATGGAATTCTTAAACTAGGAACCAATTATTCCATAGGTACCACTACTTCCAAGACATAAACTAACTTGAAGGGAGTTTGCATTGTTAATTTTTTGCAAGTAGTTTGATAAGCCCATAACACTATTGGAATTCTCAAATCCCAATCATCTCTATTAAAACTACAAATATTAGTGAGCGTTGTCTCCAAGATTTTATTGAAGTCTTCGAATATACCACTCTCCTATGGGTGGTCTGGTGTTCTCTTCTGATGGTGAACTTTGAACTCCTGAGTCAATGCCTCAATAGTTTTGTTAATGAATCATGTGCCTTGGTCTCTCATATGGATCTTCAGACATCTAAATCGGGTTATGATATCATCAAAGATGAATCGTGCAGTTGTAGATGCACTACAGTCCTTAACTTCTCTTGCTTCTGCCCATATGGTCAAATATTCTGTAACAGTGATAATGTATTGAGCTCCTGTCCAATTTCCTGGTGGGTTGATAAGTCCCACAAAGTTAATTTCCATTTTCTCAAATGCCTATATAGTTAACTAAGGTGATAAAGGCATCTCATATCTCTTTGAAAGCTTCCCAAATCTTTGGCATACATCATCGGATCTATAGTATTCCTTATCATCCTTATGTAGACTGGGCCACCGTAGGCCAACTATGAGAACCTTCTGTGGTGTTGCTTTCCCTGTAATTCTTTCATGTTCTTATGAAAGAATCAACGGTCTTTCTGACTCCATAACACATCTTCTTAAGATTTCATTTGGTCCCATCTTATATAATTGTCCAGTTATAAGTTGAAAATCTACAGTGTAGACTACCAATTGTTTCTTCTAAGTAACTGTATACTCACGAGGTGCCATTCCTTTGGAAAGGAACTGGACTATCTAGGTGAAGTGATCATCGATTTTTCTGATGACCAACAATTGTGAATTTGGTAGTGTATCATCCAAACTAGTAGGTTCCTCTCCATGTTCTAACCTGGATAAGTTTCTAGGTCTCTTATTCATTCTTCCTGGCTTGACCACTATCTCAAAGTCGTACTCCTGGAATAATAGTATCCATATTCATATTCTTCCCACAACAATGGATTTTTCACTAATCACTTCAATGCAGAATGATCAATAAACATCTTAAAATTCCCTCCCAACAAGTAGTGTATAAACTTATACAACACATATACCATAGCTACGCCTTCTTTTTCAGTGGTAGTATAAATTATTTCAGATGTAGAAAGCTTCTTGCTTGCAAAGGCTATAGGGTGTTCAATATCTCCTACACCTGGCTATGCCAATACTGCTCCTAATGCAATGGATGAAGCATCGACATGAACATTGAATTCCTTACTCCAATATGGAAAAACCAAAATAGGCGCAGTGACCATTTTCTTCTTTAGTGTGTCAAAGATCTGTTGGCATTCCTATGTCCATTGAAAATTACTATCCTTCTTTAATAACGTTTCCATAGTTGTTTTTATCTATGCGTAACCCTTAATAAAATTTCTATAATATCCAGTGTGTCCCAATGTAGTGCGCAACTATCTAACCGAAGTAGGAGGAGGTAGATCGACAATGATAGAAATCTTGGAAGGATCTACCAACAACCCATGTTTACACACAATGTGTCCTAACAATAGTCCAAAAGGTGAAAAGAAAATACACTTATTCAAGTTTAGGGAAATCTGTCATTTCTTGCACTTATCCAATATTAATCTCAAACTTCCAATATGATCTTTCAGTAGACTAAAAATGGTCCAGTCATCAAATTATGCCTCCAAACAATTATGTAAAAATTCCTTAAATGCTTCGACCACCACCCTAGAAAATATGGTTGGTGCATTATTCAAACCAAAAGGCATCATTGTGTACTGAAAAAAACCCCATTCTGTTGCAAATGTAGTCTTATGTTTGTCCTCCTTAGCTATTCCAATCTGGTGATAGCTTGGAAATCGATATGTGAATGAATAAACTTCCTGTCCTCCTACATTATCTAGAACTTCATCAGTAAAAGGTGTAGGAAATGGGTCATGTAAACATGCATCATTCAGTTTCCTACAAAGATTTTGATTTCTCCTTACTTCTTATCTTGGACCACCATAGGGCTGATCCATTCATATTATTCAACTGGTTCTATGATTCCTTCTTCCAACATTATATCTAATTCAATATTAACTTTCTTCTTGTACTTGGGATTCAGTCTGTAAGGTCTCTTCTTGACAGGCCTTGCATCTACTTTCAAAGGAATATTCATTTCTCTCATGGGTCCTTTAATTCCCTTCATGTTTGTGAATTTGGTTGGGAACAAGTCTTGATACTCATGCAATAGTTCTGTAATCTTACTAATAGTCAAATCATCCCAATAGTCTCCAACATTTCCTAACTTAGGTGTTTTCTCTGTTCCAATGTTAACTTTCTTAATTTTAATAGGCTGCCCATAAAAAGGTAATTCAATCCCTAGTCCTTCTATGTCCCTTTGTTCTTCATTTTATGAAATTTTCACATTCCTAGGGTCATCATCCTCATCAACATTAATATTATAAAAACCCTATAACCATTCAAGAGGTGCAGCCCATTCATCTTCTTCATTTTCAAGAGGGAGTATAGATACTTCCTCAAAGACCTTCTATCTTACAACCTGTAAATCCCAATCTACTATGGGGTACTGAATTTCAAATACGAATGTATCTATAAAGTTTTGGGTCATACCATACCAATCGGTAGTGGCTAGGCACAGTTCTTCTTGAAGATACCCATTGATAGGCATAGTATCTAAGGTGTTAATGAATTATGTACCCATTATTCTTTAGGAATGTTGCTCCAAGCTTCCTCACAAATTCGCACATGGTCCTTAGGAAAAATCTGACATGTGTATCGAACTTCGCAACCTTCAACTTGGTCTGAAAAGTGCACTTTCAATAGGGTGTGACATTGTACCCACTCCACGATGTTTTTCTTGTGTGTTCCCCACCATCTAGCCGATGTTTCTTTCAAGGCTTCATCTAGTGCCAAAAACCTTTGTTGTGCTGGTACAATTCCCTCAAATTCAAATAGAAATGTCTCTAAATTATTCAAGCCATCAAATGTAGGAAGATTACTTCCTTCTATGCCAATCCAATGAACTGCCTTAGACAATCTGGCACACCCCCACGTAGAGAGTTCATACATTTTTTTCTGCCATTTTTCCAATCCTTCTTCTGAATCTGACGAGAATGCACTTTCACTTCATCAACTTAGATTTTGATCTGTTGTAGGATTAATATAATCTTGTTGTCCTACTATAAGTTTATAGATGTTCTCTAATTTTTAGGCACAGTCTTCTTCCCTTATCAGTTATGTGTATCTGCGACCTTCATCAGGATCAAGAGGTGCAATGAACCTAAGGCCATTACCTTCAAATATCATTCTTCTCTTCTTTAGGTCAACAACAGTCATACTATTGAAATCCCAATCAATTCCCAACATCGTAGGATAGGGACAACTATAATCAACAATCTCGATCACTTTGAAGTCTGCAAGTTTCCTCACTCTGTCGATGTCCACAGATACATGCTCTAGTCTTCCAAAGGGGCTCACCGCCTGCTAGTTATCCATGATGATACTAATAAGAGATTAAATCAATTTAGGTTTTCCCATGAGTTCCCAAGTATTCTTTGTCATAACATTTACTTATGATCCTAGGTCGAGGACCACATATTCCACGTTGTAGTCTCCAAATCTGAGAACTAAGGTGGAGTTCCTTGCTTGTCCTCCTTTTCCTAGATACTCGATTCACAACTCTACTCAACAAAGGATCTATTCTTCAATTTGATACTGTCTTATCAGGTGTTGTATTTTCTGCACAACTCTGTCATCTTTAATCAAATTAATACAAGTATACAAGAAGTCCACAAGATTTCTTATCTCTTTTCCTTGTCTGCGTAGGGTAGACTAATTAAATTTTGGAGGCATTTCACATTCCCTTACTTCCAGTTGTGCCCTATATGAAGAAGCTTGTTCTCCCACATATTCTTTTCTTGCCTCTTCAAAAGTATGCTTCTCTTTCCTTGGATCAAACAATGGTGCCTTCTTTGAAGCTCTTCTAATCCCTGATCCATCTGTAGCCTTTCCTGGAGTCACCCTATCTTCTCATGTGACAATGCCTCCTCTAATAATAAAAATGACTCTGGTTTCCTCACTGCAAGGTTCAAATGATATTAGTTGGACTTACTAGTTTCCACCTCGTCTTTCCTGAAGTTTAGATAACAATACTGGAACATATTCAATGACATGGTCAAATGAATTACAGTAGTCGCAAGTAGTGAAAAGGTTCTAACAATCCCTTGCCAAATGACCTGGTTGGGTGCAATTATAGAAAATAATCTGGCCTCGACCTCAACCCATGCCTCCTCATCTTCCTCTTCCTCTAAACCCACCACGAGGATTGAAGTTCCCTCTTCTTGGGGAATTGAACTGTGACACATTCCCTTCTTGCTGTAATTATCCTCGAATTCTATATGTATCCCTTGACCTTTCATGCATGAGGTCATAATCCCTACAATCCTTCTCATCATGCCCCACATATTTGCAGAATGTACAATAAATATTGGTGGGTTTCTAGACATATTTCTTCATATAATAACATTCATTAGGGCGATGTCTGGTTCTACATACCTCACACCATGGTACAATAGCCTACTTCAAAGGGTTAGGTGATCCAGAGGCCAAGTATTCATTAAATAAGGGGCAATGCTCTTTTTCATGGCCCTCTGATTTACATCTTATACACCATATGTCTTATCTTTTCTCCTCTCCTTTGTCCTTCTTCATGTCTTCAACCTGTAAAGATAAACTAGTTAATTGATTCAAAATATGACTCATACCTGGACTAGATTCTCCTACATGGGATAATTATAGTTTTATGTCAATCTCTAATGCCTCAGCCTGTGAAGCCACCTTTGGTTGCATAAGAGGAACTCTAATGTGTTGTAGGAGGGCAACGGTGAACCATTCCTTATGTTGTTCGTCTAGAATATGAAAACTTAAATGGCATGTCAAGGTCTTGAACTTATGATCAAATTCCCAAACAGGTTCAGTCACCTTCTGTTTGATTTCCTTTAACTCTGTAATGCACTGTGACTCCAACTTAGGCTTCTTGAACTTTGCACTCAATGCAGTCCTGATTTCATTCAACGATTTAGGCTATATAGGTTCTGTAACAAATTTCATATACCATCTTAATGCACGATCCCTCAAGGTCGTACTAAACTGATCTCTCTTAACAACTTCGACGGTGACTTGCTTAATGCTCCATACAGCTTCACATAAGAGCCATTGTTGGTCAAGAGAAACACAAACACTATTATACACACATGTGACTACTAAAAACATTGCAAGTGTTGAAGTGTTATTGAGTTATTTAGTTCTTGAGACCTTCATTGGCATTTGTTAGATGTGAGGAGAAGCTCTTCCAAAAATGGGATATGTTTCTCAATATCTTTGTCTGTGACCTTAGGATATCCTTGGGTATGATATTAAACACTTTTAGAGTTTCTATCTCTAGGGGGCTAGTCATGTCACATTGGGAGTTCCTATCATGAGACCTAACCTTAACTATATCTAACCTATTTAAGGAAGGTGATAGCTTCCATTTAGGATTGATCTTTTGAGGGGTTGGATCTTGTGTGTGAAAGGCAGTAATTGTGTTATATTGTTAGGATTTTCATTGTGTGGAATTTTTCCTTGAGATTAGTGACCCTTGGAATGGGAGAGAGAGACTGTCCATTTCCATTGGTGGGTAGATAAAGCTTGGATAAACCAAATCCTATGGGATGTGTTCATCCTATTCATGATTGGTGTGGGAGCACCATAAGCCTACAAGTGGTGTGTACAACATATTTGAGGGAGAGTATATTTCCCTTGTCACATTGAAACCCTATGGAGAAGAGTTAATTGTTGCACTAGAGGCTTCATCCCCCAATAGGAGGTCCATGTCTTACACTTATGTTGTTCGAATTTGGTCTGGTTTTTGTTGAGGCTTACGAGGAACTATGTATTTTTTGGTCTTTATCTTGATATCCTAGTTCTAAGGAGTAATTTTGTTATATTGTTAGGATTTGCATTGTGTGGAATTTTTCCTCGAGATTAGTGACCCTTGGAATGGGAGAGAGAGACTGCCCATTTCCATTGGTGGGTAGATATATCTTGGATAAACCAAATCCTATGGGATTTTTTCATCCTATTCCTGATTGGTGTGGGAGCACCATAATCCTACAAGTGGTGTGTACACCATAGTTTAGGGAGAGTATCTTTCACTTATCACATTGAAACCCTATGGAGAAGAGTTAATTGTTGCACTAGAGACTTCATCCCCCAATAAGAGTTCCATGTCTTACACTTATTTTGTTCGACATTGGTTTGGTTTTTGTTGAGGCTTATGAGGAACTATGTATTTTTTGGTCTTGATCTTGATATCCTTGTTCTAAGGTGTTTTTCAATACCACTAGTCATACATTAGTTTGGAGGAAAATCACATGAAAGTGTATATTCCTAAACCAATAGCTATATTATCTATAGAAGGCTTAAATTGCACTAGGAGGTGGACTTCTCAAGGTGATTGAATACAGTTCAGTGCACTAATTTATTTCTTTTGTTGTTGTTAAGGTTATAATATATATCTAACATTTTTTCATTATTATCATTTGAAATGATAATTGTGGTTAAATAGTGTGTTGCTTTAAAGAATAAACAATTGTGGAATTTCATCATAATAGGACCACAAGAGTAGGTTGTCTTGGGTTGTTTAGTGTGAGGCAACCTACTATCATGGGTCTATTATGATTTTTTTTTATAATTATTCTATCTAAGAAATAAAATATTTAATCATGATTTTCCTCTTTAAATAGAATAACCAATGTTACATTAAATACACAGTAGAAGTTAAATACAATGGAAGCAATAAATCACAATATGGACTTGTCTCCAAATCATCATGAGTAGTCGACTTCTTGGTGCAAGAAAAACCTTGCACAATTGGTACACATAGCTATTGGTAAATATGCACTCTTCGTCACTTTTCCTCCCAATTAAAGAACACCCAAGGATTTTGGTCACACAATTGCCAATGTACAAAAAAATAGGAGAAATCCATAAACCACCTATTGGCAAATGAACACTATAATGCAATAATCAACACTTATTTGTAAGGTTGCAATGTGACAAGGGAAATACACCCTCTCTTGACAATAGTGTGTGTTTCCCCTTTAAGGGTAACAATCCCAAAGCCACCCATCAATCTGTGTGGTGTGTTCTAGATTCCACGAGATATCTTAATCCCTGTAATCCCTATTATAACATTACCACCTGTAATCCCTATTATAACCTTACCACCTATAATACCTAACCATAGCACCTAATATATAATTATCTCTCATAACCCCTAACATAACACCTAACTCATATATCCTTAACAATATCTAACACCCAACCCTTAAATTTTTTATAACCTTCATACCATATATCACATATCACCTCTTCCCTATAACCCCTAATCAATAAATCCTAACCCTTAATTATTTTAACCCTTCCATGTTAACCCTATAATCATTAACCCTTGTAACCCCTAAAAGCATTACCCATCAATACCTAACTCATCTATCCTCAACAATATCTAATATTGACCCTATAATATCAACCCCTATAATCATTGACCGTCAACACCTAACTCATATATCCTTAACAATATCTAACACCCAACCCTTAAAACTTGTATAACCTTTATACAAGTTATCCCATATCACCTCTTCCCTTAACCACTAATCCAATAAATCCTAACCCTTAATTCTTTTAAGCCCTAGCTGCTAACCTCTATAACCCCTAATCCAATAAATCTTAACCCTTAATTCTCTTAATTCTTTTAACCGTGTTAACATATATAAATCCTAACCCTTAATTCTATTAATTTTTTTAACCCCTACATGTTAACATCTATAACATCTAACCCATATAACCCATATACTCCTCAATAAATCCTAACCCTTAATTCTTTTAATCCCTACCTATTAATATATATAGAATCTAACCCATATAATCCTTGTAACTTCTAATCCATATAACCCCTAATCCAATAAATCCCAACCCTTAATTCTTTTAACCCCTACATGTTAACATCTAGAGCCTCTATGTAACATCCCGCTCTGGCGCACTAAGAAAACTTATTTTTTGAGGACACTTGCTCGCAAGTGATCTGGACTTTTGTGATGTTAAACCATTTATACTTGATTATGATGCGATTGACAGACGACATGATGTTTTACTAGTTTTGATTGACACAGGTGCTACTGACTCTGTTTTATTGAGTGTGCAGGGTTTTCAACCTTGAGGATGCAGAGGCATCGGTAGAACCCCCTTGGACTCCGGACTGAGTCAGGGAGTGTGCTTTTGGGTTGATATATTTATTGTGATGTTTCATTGATTTGATGATTTGATGTTGACATTTCTGACATGATTGCTGATGATGCAGGCTGACGATATCTTGCCGACCAGTCTCACATATGGAGTAAAGGGGCCACACACAATTTCCAGAGAGGTTGAGGGAGAGGGGTGGACAGCAGACCTGCCACTGCCTACTAGCACTCCCGCCGTGGCTCGAACTGTAGCTTAACGATTACCTAGTTTGAGAGGATCCACGATGCCATGAGGGTAGACTGCGACAGCCGCTCACGATGATTCTAAGGGGCGCGCAATAACGCGAGGGACTTATTCCTTAGAACCCTTAGTCTCCAACAAGTTCACCTGGCGGAGTGTTGACTCCAGGGGTTATATATGTTTACCAATCAGTCCAGTTGGCGAGTGGCACCCTTGGAGCACGTCGTGCATCCTGAAGGGCACGTCGCACAAAAGAAACTCAGTTGGCGAGTGGCACCCTTGGAGCACGAGGTGCATCCTGAAGGGCATGTCGCACAAAAGAAACTCAAGAGGCGAGTGGCACCCTTGGAGCACGTGGTGTGTCCTAAAGGGCACGCCGCAATAATGTGGATGAAGGAGTCAGCCTAAATATCCCTAAGTCATCAACACCTGAATAAACCCTTAAACAATTCCCCTAACCGGGCGTCGCCAGTTCATAATTTGAGCCCTTTGTAAAAAAAAAACATAATTCAAGACTATACATTAAGTATTCATTCCCCCTATGATTTGCAACGTCCACCTAACCCAAGGAGTTTCCTTAATTAAATACATAAAACAATTCCTCCGTTAATTGAATTCATAGAGTAATTCCTTACTTAATTGCGTACATAAGGCCTTTCCTCATTCCCAGTAATAAGCTTGATAATTTGTCTTTTTAGTTAAGGTACTACTACTTCACCCTAACATAATAATCAAAACTTAACCATCTCCTAATAACAACGCCATTATATTCTAGCTCACAATAGCTCTACAATTCAAATA
>JASDQU011378565.1:5803-21959 GCA_032191745.1 Picea mariana | reverse complement strand
ATCATAATACATATATTTTCAAGATATCAATTGGACGGGAAAGGAGTATTTCTATTAATAAATGATCAGCAGAAGTGAAACATTACAGACTTTCATGTCAGCATGGTTCGGAACCAAGAAATTGAGTTCCTTCCAACTAGGCCTCCATCACTTCAATCCTCCACCAAAGGAAATCTTATATAAGGGAGACAAAGAGGTTCTCCATCAATAAGGGAAGAGCTTGCAGGTTGAACACTGTGTTCAGACTTAAAGGACAAAGGGATGCAGACTCAATAATAAAGTAATAATTTCTCCGAACTAACTTTGCTCTCAAAGTTGAATTCTCTTTCTTTTCCATAGCTCAGAATTGACTTCTTTATAGCCTTCAAAATGCAGCTGAAGGGCCGAGTTGAAACGTTTCCAGTATATGGAAGGCCAAAGATCAGAGATCCCCTATTGTGACATGAAAACCCGACATTTAATTTTGATTTTCTGGCACAAATCCCGATGTACACGGGTTGTAGTGTAGCAGCCAACGTATACACTTGTTGTATATCTTGCAAGTTGCATACAAGTGGAAAAATATTTATTTTTGTCTATGGATTTATCAATCAGAGAAAGTAAGTCTGCATGGGGGAATGGAATAAGGCCCTCTCTGAAAGATTGCATAGGGTGAGGTAAATCTTTCTATGACACTGTCATCCATACATGTCACACTACTTTTTATGTTGAATGCTTTGTTGTTTCATCACCTCCCTTACATAGCATGCATATTCATGGACCATTTTTATTTCTTATTTTGAGTGCATCCTAGGTCAGAACCATATTATTTATATATAGCCATAGAGATATCTTAGTCTTTTGTGGAACTGTAAGTGTGAAGAGCGTTCTCCGTCAGTTCCACTCCATGTACCTCTAAAGAGAACAATGTTTTATAGTCACATTGTTGTGTAATCCCCCAAATGTAGTTATTACTTGAGCCTTGTGTAGCTCTTATTTGAATAATTTAAATAATAATTCCATGACATGTTCCCGGCTACTACCCATTGATTTAGCATCTTTCCATCCTTGTTGTGATACACTAGTTGAAACACTATTTACTACATGATTCAAAGTTATATACCCCTATTCGATGGGATTCAATAATTTCTACATGAACAAGGATGATTTTAGGGGCTAAATTTCGCTCGTGGGCTAATTTTCCATGTTTTTTCCCAAAATAAGATTCGCTATTCTAAAAATGATTCGCCCAAATTCTAAAGGATAAAATTATTTTACTTTAAAAATCGCCAAAATTTTATACAAACTATATAAAATCCTTAGACATTTGAATATTTTTACAAAAATATCACCAAACATTTTATAGTTGACATATGAAGGATTAGTAAGATTCGCCAAGGTTTCTACATTTTAAAATAAATTTTCATCCTTAAAATCATCCCTGTACATGAAACCTCATCATATTTTGCAACTGATCCAAGGATTTGATCCTACCCTCGCTCCCCATTACCCACTCTCTAAGTGATGCATTTCACAATCATAGGGAAATCTTGAACTAGAGCCTTCTAGGGAGAAGAAGCATTTGTGCCATATTTTTTTTGGTTTCATATCTACTTAATAAGTTATCCACACCTGAAATATTTCTACTTAATTCTCTTTTCCCAAAGGCCCTATGATTTTATATCTCACCATTAACTTTTAGTTGTCAAAAATTGCCACCTAAAAAATATTCCTTGTACCGCCCTTCTTCCTTCATCTTTTGTCTTTTCCACAGTCTCACATTGAATAGATAAACCCTCTTATTATATTTTCATAGAGCACAAAAAATTAAATCACTTCTTTTATCTAATAAACTCCAATATCTCTTTAAAAATGGATGCCAAGGCATGAATTCGGGCATGTCCATGTACATAGACAAGCTCGAATGTGTTCTTGTCCATGTACATGGATAGGAAAGAGGAAGTAGTATAATTTGTTTTCTTCAAACTATTGCAATTTATAAATTATGGTCATTTACTTTTCATATACAAAGTTTTGCTTCCATTTTTTTCATTGTCTTTATATCTTATCCTTTTTTTGTAAATCATGCAAGAAACATTTGGGTATTGTTAATGCATTATATCTTAAGAGTAAGTTGTTTACTTTGTGTTCAAAGTTCTCAATTTTTTATTTCCCATTTATATCTCTTTCTTCAAAAAGTAAACATATAAATTAGTTGCATTATATCCCTAAATTAAAGTATATAATTAACGAAAGATCCATTGGATAGTAACTTGATTTGGATTTTTGATAGATCTATACCTTTTCCAATTCCATTTAAAACCCTAATATTGTAAACACTATAATTAAATTTTGTTAACAATTCATATTATTTGAAATCATGAATAAGTTACATACTATAATCATATCTCGCATTATTGAAAACAATATATATATATATATATATATATATAATTATATGCATCTATGTATTAGTCAAATCTAGCAAACCAAAATTGATAAGTTCATAAGCATCAACATCAAAAGAATTTGAATACAAGTGTGAATTCAATAGTTCCTTCTGTTATCACTCCAAGAAACTCTCCTAGGTTGTATCTCAGAGATGCCTGGTAGCTTAACTAATCTTGCAATGGTTCACTCAATAATGGGTGTGGGGTTGGATCAAGATGAATATCTAACTAACTGGACTGTGTATTCAGGACTGTCTAGGGATATCAAACAATACAAGGCTTTCAAGAGATGCAATCATATAGGTTTTGTGTCAAATAGAATAGAACTAATCACTTAACCAAATCACACATATATAAAACAATAAGCATGATGGGTCTAGAAACTAGCATAACCACTTATGATCCTTTGCTTAACAATCAGATGGTGAGATGACAACCACCTATGGGTTAAATAAGCATAGATAGAGAATTGCATTCGACTCAGAAGTAAAAAAAGATAAGAAAGAAGAGGTCTGATAACACCAATGAAAGAAGCTTGCAAGTTTTATATATTAAGAATAAGGTCTCTATTACAGTAGCAGCATAGAAGAACTCAAAGTCAAACCCCCCTCCTAGCGCTTCAAAACAATAGACTTTATAGTCTTTACATCAAGAACTTAGATCCTATCAAAGAGGATCGAATTATACTAATAATAGTAATATCAAACTAGTTACAAAACAATAGGAATAGATCCTATATAAAAGGAATCAAATCATTATCTAAATCATTATCATGGTTATACATACTTGGTAGAGAAACCTAAAAATGGTGCATGCCACCTCCCTTTCACCAAACCTTCTTTTGAATTGGGAAAATATACTAGGATTCAAACAAGTATTGTTTGTGTGTTTTGTCAGAAGAATGTGACAAAAAACCCTACTTTGACTGGTTTTATTGTTAAATGTATATGAATTCAAAATATCTCAATGAAATGAGTATTCATGCATGCAACACCATAACTCTTATGAAAACAACCAAAGCAAGTAAGATATTTTGAATTCACCACTAGCAGATCTAATATTTAGATTATATTTTGAATTGACACTTCCATGGATTGAAAAGCCCTTACATGTGTTCTTGAAGTAGGTTTGATCAACCCTTCCTTAGGCTCTCCCTCGAAAATAAATTTTATGTTATTTTTCCTTGTTTCAATTTTATTAGATGCATTTATTAAAGTTCTTTTAATAATTTTCAAGTTCATATATCATATATCTTAATATTATATAAGGTACTAGTTAAATTAGCGTTCCTTCATATTGCATCACCATGTAGGTTTAGAACCTTGTCTTAGAACCATAGGTTTAGTAGTTTCATGGTGGTGGAAACAATTGTGACCTAGGTGAGGGGTAACGAGTACAAAACATATTATTTTTTACTTATTATTTCCCTCCATCCCTAGTCTCATATTATATTTTACTAATTATTCTTGAAGAGTGGGACACAAGCATTGCCCTATGCTTTGGTACACTAAATATGAGTCTCTTTATCCAAGATATACCACAACAAGTTCACTTTGGTAAGAATATTAAATAATTTAAATAACTCTTTAATAAACATTATAAATTTTTTTACCTTCTACATGTTGTACATAGATTATCTTATAAATTACCTTCTACAATTTACACATAGATATATATTATATTCTACATGTTACATGCTTCAAAGTTGTTATAAATGCTTAAATTCCTTCAAGTTGTTTTATAAATTATATTTCCATTTTATGTTTCTATAACTTATGAACTTTCAAATTCATGGATTTTCAAATGATATCTATTGAGGCGAGATGTCAAGACAAGAGTATCCAAATATACCTCGCAAACACCCTAGGCTATCCAATGAAGGAGGAAGATGAACCCCTTCCTTGAATGAGACACCAAGGATGTCGGAGACCCATATCTCAGCAAGGTAGGGAAGCTTGGGAGGAGCAACTAGTGAATAGATCATCCAAACAAAGTGCTCAAAATAGTGCTATGGATGCATCTTTCTTAGATAGGTTGCACATTAATACTCCAACACCAGAGAATGTAGGGAATACATCATGACAATAAAATATGTTTGGTAATTTTTTATTTTTTTTTGTATTTATATTTATGTTTTTATATATATATGTTTTTTTTAGTTTTAGTTTTTTTTTTTTATGTTTTATTGTTTTTGTTAAATGTTGTAATTAGTTTAAAATGTGTATATGTAGAGGATGAGTTTAATGAGAGAGAATATAATGAAAGAGAGAGTGGATATCATGAATATTTCAATGTTGGTGAAGAGGGTGAAAGTGGATTGAAGGGGCATTATCAAGAAACATAATATTACACGCCTACGTCCACCTATCCCTCAGATGTTGGTGATGAGCTTCCTTGGCAAGGATATACTAAAGCAATGACCCTTGAACAATGCTTGGGTGTTAAAAGTAGGTCGTGAAATGATTTGAGTTGCTTGGATCTCCCTCGAGAGAGTAAGCAAAGCTTGGAGATTGTTTTGAATTCATTGCAAAAATTTATGGATGCATATCAAAGGATGGGGCCAACGACTGATAGTTTTATCAATTTGATAAGGAGACGAAATTCATAGGATATGGGCCTCGTTAAATGGGAATTGGTAAAAAGTAGAGTTTCAAAAGAAGATGCAATTTCTATGTTCAATTTCAAAGAGGGGCCAAAGCGAAAGATGTTGAAGGTGCAATATTTTAAGCACCCCAACATAGCATGACATGTTTATAATATATTTTTAGCAACATATGGGAAGTTTTTGTGGAATGATGAGGTTCCAAATTACTTTGTTAAATTCGTTTATGCAGATTTTTTCATGGGCATGCACCCTGATTATACCAACCTACTGTCCAGTTATTATGGGGTTGGTAAAGGACGAACATATGATCAGAAATGGGCATATCGAAATGTATCATTGTAGAGGCCTCCACGACCTTTGGTATCTCATCCAACAAGGGAATTTGCCTCACATTCAGAGATGCAATCTACATTAGATGTTGGCAAGGAGGATAGGAATGCAATTGGAGAAAATTTAGGATCATTCTTTTATGGTGTTGATATTGGTTTGAACCATCAGAGAGTTGAATCCAATTCCCGAGCCAATTTTGATAACAAAATAGATGATGAGATAGATTCCATTGTAATTTATTTCTCTTGTGAACACATGCTATTGACTTATTCTTTGAGGACACTTGTGTGCAAGTGATCCAGTTATAGTACATGGTTATCATTTCACTTATGGGATTTTGTGATGATGTTGATGGGTTATGATTTTATGTTATTTGATATCTATGTATTAACAAATGTTATTCACGAGTTTCCCCTGAGTGTGCAGGACACTTGACAGATTGTGGATGTTGATGGCATCAATGGACCTCCTGGAACTTTGGATTGAGTCAGTGATTGGATTGTATTGGTTTGAGTATTTCATTTATGCATATGTGACTTGTGATCGATTATAGTATGATGTTGTATATGGATCGTTGACAATGTTTCATTGATGGATGCATGTTTATGATTTCTTGCTAATATGACTCACATAAGGAGTCAAGGGGCCATGCACATAGACCAAAGATTAAGGGAAAGGTGTGGCAGTGTCCCTATCACATCCTACTGGCACTCTTGTTGTGGATCGAATTTTAGGTTAACGATTACCTAGTTCGAGAGGTCCATGATGCCATGAGGGAAAACTAAGACAATCGCTCACAAATATTTCCAAGGGGCACACAATAAGATAGGGTCATTATTCTTAGAAGCCCTTAGTCTCTCACAAGGTCACTTGAATAGAGTATTGACTCCAAGGGTTGGGCAACTACCAAAACCAGCAAAGGCTAATGGCACCCTTGGAGCACTGTGGGCACAGGGGCAGACCCAGGGTTCAACGCTCAAGAGTGCACCAACAAATCCCTAACTACTAGCCCTTTCGGCAACACCTACGAAGCAGATGAAGTCTCACCCGAGGTAGAGGTAGGGGTGGTTGCAAGACTCAGGTGTCTGCAACCTTAGTTGGGACACAGATCTGTGATTATCTTTCCTACAATGCACTTAGCATCAATTATTCCTTAATATACGTTCATTAATCAACTTCGCAGAAGGCACAGAGAATCGCAGTGAATACTTATACTAAGTACTTATTCATAGAAAGATAGGTTAGATTCAACAGATCAAGCACTGAGAATCTCATATATCAGATCTAATGCTCATTCATTCTTTAACAACACAAATCATACTAGATCTACTTAAACACATCAAGAACTTAACCAAGAAAGAGATAGATACATAAGAGCGAAGCACAAAACACCATACACATAGTTACTATGGTTCACCCCCACCCTGGGGCTACGTCCACAAAGCCTTGTTTATATTATCTTGGTCAAACAGTTACAACACAGAGCTTTAATGACCCTTACTTCGCATAGGACAAAAGATCTGTGCAACTCGCTAGATCCTTCTTCCTTTCTCTTCAACAAAAGAATATAACAACCTACACTTAGCTCTCCTATCTCATGCATAGAACACTCTAATATACATCCGATCACACAGATCCAAATACTAGCACTAAGCTTCCATTCATACATCACACAGATGTACTATATTACTATATCCCCCTATCTTACTATTTATATTTCCTATTTTTAGATTATAAAATGGGCCTAAACGTGGGTAAACCCATAGGGCGACATCCCTTTCCTGTTACATCAACCCAAAAACCCTAAAATAGACCCCAAAATAGGTCTTGCTTCCTTATTTTCTGCTTCGCGTTGTGCTCTTTCCTTGGCAAGTTGTCGCAGTGCCAAAAGTGGTCAAGTATGACAAAGTACGCTTCAAAACTTGGTCAAGGGCCAGCAAGCCCCCAACACTCACCTGTGACTCGCCCTGAGTCACTAAGGTCTGACCAATTCCGCTTTGAATGCCTCGATCTTGGCTTGAGCGGCTTCGATCTGATGCAGTGCGAGAACCTCTTGTTCAGTAAATTCCTAGATTACTGTGTCATTGAGCGGTCCTTCTAGGCGTTGTTCTGCAGTGATGGCACCCTGTTCGAGTTCATCTCCCTGGCTTTCAAGTTCAGCGAACAATTGACATGCCTTCTCTTGGAGTGGTTGTAGTCACTGAGAAACGTCCATTACTTTACTTTGCAGCTTGTGTACTTGTTTTTGGGTTGTGCATTGCTCTGCTAACCTCTTCATTATTTCAACTGGGGTCACGGACTTTAGTTGTGATTGTAGCACATCTGCATGCTTATTTTCTTCTTGGAGTTGTGCCTCCAATGTCTGCAATTTTGGATTCTCTGCAAGGGTTTCATAGGTCTGGGTGCTTCTGGTGCTTAGCTACCTACATTCTGAAGACAAAGTTTTTAATCGGGCGACTATGCTTCGAGCAGAGGCCTCTCTTAGATATCTTATCTCTTGGGGTGTTTCAGGCACGGTGCGGAGCTCTAGGTGTGTGATGCATTGTTGAAGTTATTGAATTACTTCTTCCAGCTGGGTAACCTGCTGCAGAAGACGATCTTCCATCTTCACTTCTACGATTATCAAGGAGCACAGTGCCTTATGAACTCTTTCTTATGTTTCAAGTTGCTCTACTAGCAAATAGTCCTTTCTTTGTTGTAACTGGGATTTTTCCTCCTCCCATTTCACTTGTAAGTCAAGTTGCTCCTGTGCGGCCTTTCTCCATTACTCTTCATGTGCGCTCTGTGCTTGCGCCAAATCTTGGGTGGCTTTCTCTATGTCTTCTTGAGCTCGTCAAAGGTGAGCTTCGACTTTCTCGACGATCTGGCGTAACTGTGTGGGCTCATCACATCTTCCTGATATTTCCAATTCTATCGACGCCAGTGGAAGGGGAAGGTGGCATTGTGCCCGAGGACGATGCCTATACACCTATAGACATTCCATGTTCTAACATGACTCTCTCAGTCATTAAATCAATTAGAACTTCTTCAAAAAATTTCTTAGCAATGTTGAGCTCGTTCAACATACAAATTTGGGTCAGCGGGCTTGGGTGCAACAGGAATTCAGAAATGACAGTGAATAGTAAGGCAATGATATCAGGGTAAGTAAATATTAGGGTTCGCACCCAGATTCTCAGTTGGAAAAAAGTATTCTTGGTGCATGGCGCGACAGGTTAATTAGGCAATCTCAGCAACGGTCTACTTGCAACAGACCTGTGGCCTTCATTAACTTCGTTCTTATCCGTTCTAGTGCTATCCAACGGTCTAGTGGTAACCCATAACTTCTTTTTGATCCGTTCGGAGTGGCAGTCAAATGGGTATATTGGTTCCAACGGCTATATTGCTTCGTCATGGAGAAGTACTCTCTGTCGTTGTTCTGATATCTTGGCGAAGCTCCAATTTTGTAATTCTTCTTTCTATGAAGTGTCCTCTAGAACCTCTTGTAACCTTATAGTATTAGCCCTCTTCTTTCTTAACTTCCTATCCTTCTTCCCAGTGAGTTTCGTCTCAGTAATTCTTTTACCATTCTGATGTGTATCTTCTGTGGTATTAGTTACTTCGCACTGTGGAAAATCTTTCTTATGGTTCCTTGATAATACCTTTTCTGTATCAAAAATAGGTAAATCGATCTTCTGCAGATCCTCAATTGTTCTCTTAGCTTCGACACCAGAGGTACTAATATTAAATATCTACGATATGCTCTTCTATTCTTCATTCAAGTGCGCGATCCTTCTAGTCATAAAGTCTTTTAGCTCTTTCTTCTTCTATTCCAAAGATTTTTCTTCTTCTCTTTGTCTAGCCTGTTCTCTATCAATCCAGGGTTTTCCTATGAGAATGGTAAACATGGCGGTGTCTTCAAAAAATTTAATGATCTCAAAGTCTTCCTTTGTCGAAGTTCCATTTATAGTCATAGGTATCCGGGCGAGCCTTCCACATAGGGTTACTATCTTTCCTCTGAAGAAACTTGTTCCTCCTAGGGAAGGGATCATGATAGGCTTTCCTATAGCTTCCCAAGATCTTTCTGGCATAATGTTCACTTGTGTTTCTTCATCAAGAGTAAAGTCAATGTCAAAGTCCCCTATTCTTGCTTCGATTTTCTCATTTTCTTTGAAGATCTCTGATAGCCTAACATGTCGGTGGTCATTCAAGGTATCTTTCATCTGTAGCAATATCTTTTCTGATTCTTTCTGGGTTTCTGTTATAATCTTGGTCTCTTGATCTCCCTCAGGGTTGGCTTGTTCCATATTCAACTTCTCAAGCCTAGCAATCATTCTAGGGCAATCCAATACTTCATGGTCCATAACTTTACAACAGAGGCAACTAAGTCTTCTCCTAGAGAATTCTCTAGAAAGATGTCCCGATCGTCTGCAACTATAATAGAGGGTTAATCTTCTCATCCGTTTAGATGTTCCCCAACTCCTTATGGATTTCGCACCAAGATCATGGTGGCTATCCTGCAAAAAAAAATTTCTAGGATCCTGCATCCACTTGTTAGTCCAAACATTCTTTCAATGCATAGGTATAATGGGTAAAATCATGAAGCTGGGTAACACTTTTGCTTGTTTTATGACAAAAAAAACTGTATTTTCACAAGTTCTTATACTTCCGGCATACAAAAGTATTTTTTTTATTTAGAATTTCACTTTACAGTAAAAAAAAAACTTGTAAATAATTTTTTTATATTTCTAATGACTATTTTTCAATTTTTTTTTATCAAGATTTGATATGTCAATTTGACAATTGTTTAACAGTATAAAATGAATGATAATGAGTTATTGTTTTCCACAACAATGTATCTATTATTAAACTTATGTTTTTAAGAAATGAAATATACTGCAACAATCTACAGAGACTCTATTTTATTATGACTATAATTTTGAATCTAATGGATGAATATTATAATTTCTAGAATTTTTTTAAGTTGACCAAGTTGAAAACGTTGCATATTTTAAACACATGTTTTTCTACACCTTGTATCTATCTTAATTTTTACTTAAAAGTAAAATCTAAAAATACCCTTTTGATGAGAAGATTTTAACAACTATGAATATAATTTTTCGTTGTGTATTTTCAAAGATAAGGTTTTTTCATTTCACCGAATCATAATCTCACCTAAAAATATTATGCAGTGATTTTTTTATAAAATTTAATAAAATTAGATAAAAACAATGAAAATGAAAACAAATTATACCCAATGAAAGTAGATTCAATTTTAAAAATGTTGGTATCAATTCTCAAACTAAATTCTAAGTATTTGTAGGAGTCTGCTACCTCCAAAGATGAAGTAAGATGGAGAGAATTTGCAGTTTCCTGCAAACACTCTCATTTAAGGTTTTCGGCCAAAATATTCTTTCTGCCGAAATCTAGTTTTTAACAGAATCCGTTAAAAATAAACATTTCGGCCAAAAAGTATTTCGGCCGAAATATGCTTGCCACGGGAAAATAATTCATCTAAAAAACGTTGTACACGAATTTTGAGGCCGCCGTTAAATTTGACGTGAAAATTTTCGGCCAAAAAAAGGTTTCGGCCGAAAAATTGCCGCTAGAAATTTTGGAGACCCGATTGTCACGAAAGTGTTACCCAGCTTCATGATTTTTTTACTTGTGAGAGTTGTGATACCCAGCTTGAGAGAGAGAGAGTGGTGGCTCTACCTTGTGAGGCAAGCTAGAAGATAGAGGATTTTTGGTTGTGTGTGAGCATGGCCCCTTTGCGGCTCGGGGGGCTAAGGGGGGAGAAGAGTACCCCTAGTGTTGGTTGGAATGTACCTGTGAACTCTCAACAAAAGGTTAGGAGGAGCACCACAACGAAAGAACATCTTTTATTTCTTTGCCTTTGATTACGATATTCTTTGATTTAGTTTTGTCATGTTTTTTTTTTCAATGTGGATACCTCCGAAATTATGATTGTAAGATAAAATGTATGTGTTTATCGGAGTTAATATCTCCTATTATATTTCAAGGTTCGAATCAATCCAATTATGAGTTTTATGTTATTGTTTAATAATACCATTTATGTAAAGGAAACAAAAAAATATTGTATTGTAGTGGACAATGACTCAATCTTGGAATATGGATTTTATGGTTCACCGAATTACTCGACTCAAAATTTTGCACTTTTGTAGATCGAAATTGGAAGGCGAATTCATTTCTTATTTCACAAGTATTGATTGTTTTAGGCGACTCTTTCATGTACATTTATGGCTTTGGGATATGGAGTCAGGCCTGTAGGTTACGATAGGAAGAATTCTGAGCATCAACAATTGAGAATCGACCTTCCTTTTTTTCTTTTACTCCTTCGAACCTTAAACTTCTGAGATCTGGAATTTTGTACAGACCTCTCGATTTTAACCTTGGGTTCCTTCCTTAGGCACTCGTTGAGGTGAGGGGATATGGCATAGTTCTTTGGTCTTGCACCCCTCATGGAGAATCTCCGAGTGGTTGACACTTGGTGCAGTCTCGATCCTCGGTGTGCCCAGCTCTTTGTTACATTCTTGAAGTAGGGGCTCGGGCCCAAAAATTTGAGACCGTCGTGAGCCCCGGGAATCTAAACCGATCCCCCCCATAGTGTAAAAGGAACACACCCGCATTGTCTGGCGAAGGCCTCCTTAGTGCAACACACACTCACTCTAATGAATATGTTTCCCCTATATGTAACTCACATGCCCTCCTTCATTCATTGAATGAATATTGCACAAGTGCGCCCCTTCTCAGAGTTCACTCCCTGGCCAAAATTGGATTGTAGGTGCACACTCCTCTCTTCCATCAATCCTTTCTAGAATAACCGATTTTTTCCAATGGTAATTCCCCTCCGAAATTTTGTTTACCAAATGACTGAAGGCGCCATTCCCTTGGCACATATCCTGACAAATTTCTTGCATATTAAATATATTGTAACCTCAACAGTCTGACTGTACACTGCCAGTTGTACTAGATAGTTGTACTTTCTATTTTTGTCTTGCTTGAGCCTATTTAGCTCAGCCATCTCCCATTGCATTGAACTTCAACTTCTTCAGTACTTCTTCATACATTTGAATATACTGTTTTCTGTTCTATTCTTTTCTCTCTGCATTTCTCTTTTCTTCACAATCTATCATGGTATCAGAGCTTCAGTAGTAAGCCTCTTCACACAGTCCGAAGAGCAACACAATCCTCACAGCGTAGAGCTTCACAAATCTAGAGAGCACGCGACACAGTCTCCTTCACAAAGTTTGGAGAGCCGTCTGTCATACTCTTGAAAGATCCTCGCAGGAAACTTCCACGAGGAAGCAGTCCGTCTTACGTTCAAAAGATCAACGTAGGAAGCTTGCAGAGGTTGCAGAGAATACTACGCTCGAAAGAAGGAAGAAGAAGAGACCGAGAAAGAAGAAACAATAAAGATTCTTGTACATTTTTTCACGAATCGTCAAAGATTGACAAAGAAGAGCTGCAGAACGAAAGAATGTTTAAAGAACTCAAAGAATTCGTTCAAATTTGTTAAAGATTCCTGCAGGAGGCTAAAATCTTTGAAATATTCACGAATCTTTCTTCCACAGGAGTAAAGAATGAGTCTCAGGTGCAAAGAACTGCCATTGAGGCTGTAAGATTCGTCCTGTGAATGGATCCAGAGCAGGAAACCAGTTCAGAAGGGATGAAGAGAGCGCGGAAAAGACGAAAGAATTTCAGCCGTCAGATCTCGCGCAAAGGACCGACAACCGTTGGATCAACGAGAAAGTGCACGAGGTTTAGTCCTCTGCAGTGCTAAGGAGAAATTTTCGACTTGTGAAGTGGCGAAATCCCGACATCATCTGGACCGTCCATCAAGCAACACGTGGTGAGATCTCGGCATTTCGTGACTCACAGGTGTAAAGGTCAGAAGACTGCTATGAGAATTTGTGAATCGCGAAATCATGAGTCATTCTGGACCATTGGATCGTGAAAGATCGTCAGCCGTCGATCTTATCCCATTGCAAAATCGGGAATTGAGAGTTGGACGAGCAAAGGACACTGCTCTCCAAAAACTTCGATACGCGAAATCCCGAGAAGACTTGTGAGCCGTCCATCTTAGAGGACAGGTGGCAACAGATCCAAGTGCCATTCCCATTTCGCCATTTCAGAGTTCGTGGTTTTGAAAGACCGTCGCAACAAGACTTTGCAACTCACGAAATTGCGATACGCAAAATAGCGATAAGATCGCAGCCGTCCATTTGGTTGGACACGCGTCGAACATCAAGGAAACCGTTGGCGTTTTGGCAACAGGGGTTCTAAGTCGTCAGAGAAACCTGGAGTCGCAAGTCATGAAATCGCGAAACAACGAGGACCGTCCATCTTGAAGGGACGCGTGGAGTAAATCCAAGGACTCAGGAAAAGTTCCAAAAAGGAAAGAGTCATCGGCAGATCGGGATTCGGCAAATCACGAATCCTGAGGACAAGGATCTCGAGCACTTCGAAACCGCGAAGTCTGAAATCCTGACAGACACTCGGCGCATTGGCGTTTGAATTTTCACGGATCCTGGAGACGAGACGTCCGGGTCATATCCAATCGTGAAATCGCGAAGAGAGATCACGACCGTCCATTTGCTGGGACACATGGCAGAGATCAAAGGAATCGGGAAAGTCCCGAAAGGAATACACCATCACAACATTGGAGATCGGGGAATCACGGAGACAAAAGAGCTCGACATCAGGGTTCACAAAGTCCCGATTCGCGATATTACGATAAGATCTGGACCATCAGATCACAGCACGATCTTGACCGTTAATTTGTCCAAAGGAGAACTTCATGTTTCGGCGTTCTGAAAGGAAAAATTGGGAAAATCCCGTAGCGCTTTAAAAGTAAGGTGCGTGGTCACATTGCAAGGAGACTAAGGGCCAATTCAAGCCTGATAAGATCCCTTCATCCATCCCTTCGGCCATCGGCAAATCGACGTTTTGGCGATCGGAGGTGAACACGAAATTTTCCTCTATTTTTTTCTACAAATTTTTTTTTATGGCGTCGTCTAGCAATTTAGGACCAACTCAGGGTCCAATTCTTCTGGGAAAGAACTACAAATTTTGGTCTCTTCGAATGAGATCATTCTTGCAAACACAAGAGTGTTGGGAACTAGTGGATCTTGGATATGTGGAACCAGATCCAGCATCCCTTGCTGCCATGACAAATCCACAGCGAATTGCTCAGGCAACTCAAAGAAACAGAGAAAATAAAGCGAAATTCTGGATTCAGAATTCTATGGATGATTCGATTTTCTCAAAAATCACAGGCGCTGGTACTTCCAAACAAGCCTGGGACATCCTTAAATCTTCCTACCAAGGAAATGGCAGGGTCAAAACAGTTAAAATGTAGAGCTTGAGGACTCAATTTGAGACTCTAAGGATGACAGAGTCTGAAAATGTGGATCAGTTCATGACCAGAGTCATGGGAATCGTGAACCAGACCAGATTGATTGGTGAAACCCTCACTGATCAACGCATTGTTGAGAAATTTCTCAGAAGTTTACCCAAGAAATTTGAAATGGTTGTAACAACAATTCTTGAATCCAAGGATCTCTCAAGATTTTTAACAGATGAACTAATTAGTTCTCTGGTGACACATGAGACCAGACTGCATCTCACCGATGAGTCAATCTCCAATGCCTTCAAAACTCAATTCTCCTTCAACAGAGGGAAAGGCAAAGGAAGAAGTAGAGGTCACCAAGGAAGAGGGAGAAATCAAAATAACTCTCATTCCAGTGGAGGTAATAGACAACAATATCCGAATCAAAATTTCCAAGGAAAAAGACAACAACAACAAGATCAACATTAGTATTTCCAGCCTCAAAGAGGCAGAGGGAGAAGATCAAATGAAAAATCAAGCATTCAATGCTATTACTGCAAAAAGTATGGGCACTATGAATCTGAATGCAGGAAGAAGCAAGAAGATCATCTCTTAGGCAGAGCACATGTGTCAAATCACATAGGAGAAAACTCAAGAGGTATGTTTCTCTCATGCCACAAGACTGAAGAACAACCTAAAGATCTCTGGTTGCTGGACAGTGGATGCAGCAATCACATGACAGGTAACAAAGAATTACTTTCATGCATTGATTCTTCAATCTCATCTGATATTACACTAGGAAATGATTACTTAGTCAAAGTTCAAGGGAAAGGAACTGTTCCTATTCTTACTAAACATAATGTAAAGAAAGACATAAACAATGTCTATCATGTACCAGATCTGAAACATAATTTACTAAGTGTAGGAAAACTCATTGAACATGGCTATAAGGTACTTTTTGAGGGAACATCTTGCAAAATATATGACAAATACCCTAACAGAAAATTGATTTCTGAAATCCGTATGACTCAATTTAGGATGTTTCCCCTTACCCTCAGAACTGCAAATCTGAGTCAACCATATGCACAGAGTGCATCTACCCTGAATGAAACTATGGTTTGGCATACAAGATTTGGACATCTGCCATTTCAGAGTCTAAGTCTTCTATAGAAGAACTCCATGGTCAAAGTTCTACCTATCTTTAAAGAGCAAATTCCCCCATGTGAGTCTTGCATACTTGGAAAACATAAGAGAACTAGTTTTCCACAATCTTCCAATCAAGCCAAACAACATATTGAACTTGTTCACACTGACCTATGTGGACCAATGCAAATAGATTCAATAGGTGGTAGTTTTTACTTTCTAACGTTTATTGATGATTTCAGCAGAAAAATATGGATCTATTTTCTCAGACACAAGTCTGAAACTTTTGCAAAATTCAAAGCATTCAAGGCAGAAGCTGAA
>JASDQU011378564.1:0-17382 GCA_032191745.1 Picea mariana | reverse complement strand
CAAAATAAAGAAATGATAAAGTAAGGTGACAAAATCAAGAAGGAATATTTAAATGATAACGTATTAGAGAACTTTCTATTTATGGAAAGTGGTTAACCCTAAAATAAGGGAAATAGGTTAAGTGACCTAGAAATGGGTTAAGTGACCTAGAGGATGAAAGTACAAATAACATAGAAATGGTGATGTAGATGCCCCCCCCCCAGCAGGGTTCTGCGACCTCCCGGTCTCTAGATCGATCTTCTTCTGAGCCGAAATGGCTCTTCGGATTCCTGTTGGAACCCTTTGAATGAATCCACAGGTCCCTTTTTCCTCTGGCACAGGTCTTGAGAAAATATACACACACGCCCCCTTTTCAACGCTCTTCTATGTTTTGAGCCAACACACACATCAGCGTTGATTCCTTTCCAACTAGCCCCTTCTTATCTGGTGACCTCGAGCTATGAACCAAGGCGTAAACAACACAACTTTCACGTTTCGGGGTTTCGGGACTCCTGCATGTGAGCTCTCCCAGGATCCTTATCCTTCGAATCACCGAACCCCGAAATAGAGCCTAGCTCCCACTAACTCCTACCTTCACTCCTGACCAACAAATATGATCGAGACTTTTTCAAAATGAAAATTTTAGATTTCGCGACTTCGTGAATCCTGATGTAAGTTCCCTCAACTCTTCAACCTCCGAAACCCAAAATGTCAACGAAAGTTGACTTCTCCAATGTGACGAGTACATGACACCTGTTTCCCACTAATTTAGGCTTTTCAGGACTTTCGAGCGAACAACCACCAGTCGTTCCTCTTCCCCTATGATTCCCCAAATTCCAAAATCTTGCCTTTGACGAGATTGACAACGGTGAGCCTCCCTTGATCCAACAAATTATGTTCTTTTGGGATTTTTGCTGACCCAAGAATCCATGACACTTGATCCAAATATGACCTTCAGCCAAGCCAAGAGACGCTTTTCACATTTCATGACTTCGCGAATCCTGATGTCGAGTCTCTGACTCTTCAATCCCCGAATGCCGAAATGCTGAAATGTCGAAATGGGCTCAATGACAATTATACCCTGACCAAATCTCGGTCCATGTGACTGCTTCCTCTGTGACCACAACCCTACTCCAAAGACTTGTCATGTTTCGCAACTTCGGGGTTTTCTACGCAATGTGCCCCGACTCCTTGTCCTTAGAATTGCCAAAATGTCGAACCCTGAAAGGGTCTAATGGCTCCTTAGCTCCTCTCTTAAGTCACTTTTCATACAATCGGATTCTGTGACCTGGTGCTATTCCTCCGAATGATTTTGGGGCTTCGCGATATCATGAGTCAGGACTCCTTGTCTCATGACTCCTTCACTCTTGAACTCTCGGTTGTCGAAATGTCAAAAAGGGCTTAATGGCTCTGGATCCTCCCTTAGCCTTTGTCCATGTGACCACCACTCTGTGACCATGCACTTAACATCAAAGCACTACTGATTTTTGCGATTCGAGGAATCGCGATGCAAGCGTTCCTCCTTTCCCTTTCGAATCCTAGTCCACAAAATGTTGAAATCTCTCTGCTGAGAGATCAACAATTGAGAGCCTTCTTGAACCAATGACCACGATCTAACTAGATCAACGGCTCAAAATATTTTGGGCCTTCCCCCGAAATGGTCCTGGTCCTTTTTCGAATTCTCCTTTCGCGATTTTGGGAGACTCTTCACTCTCGATCTCCTAGTGTCCAAATCCCCGAAATGTGGATATCTTGACACATGTCCTCTAAGATGGATGGTCCCGATGCTTTCGGGACTTGACAAGTCCTCTCCCTTCTGTTGTTACGAGGTTTAAACCTCGCACACCTTCTTCTAGATCCAAAGGCTATCAACCCTTTGCACTAGATCTGACGGCCCATATCTGGTTCTCTTCCTTGTGCACTTTCCTGCGTGCGTCTGGATGTAGACTTCAACGACCCAGATCTTGCCTCTCTAGCTGATCTAACAGAAGTTGTGCTCTACCTTGAGCATGCCCTTCTTCCTTTCCCTTGGAATATTTCTTGCTCCAAAAGGCCTCGGCCTTTGTCTCTACTGTGAAGCCTGTAACCTTGGCTCCCACCTGTATTCTAAGAGGCGTTCCTCCTTCTGAGCTTTATTTCTCTGAACCTTAAAGGTTCCTTCAAAATATACAACCTCTTGCAAAACCTTTGCATCAAATATTGCTATATCTTTTGATCTTATTTGTGGCTCTGACCTCAAAGTGTTTCTGTCTCTTTCTCTCCTTGAAGGGATGTAAGTTCCCTCTGGCAACTTCCTGCTCAAGCAAGCTTTGCTAAGCCTGCAGGGTGTTCAGTAACCCTATGAGTGTCTCTTCCTGTGACACTTATCTTCTCTTTGAACTCAAACAAGAGTTCCTTCTGTGCACACTTGCACCAACTCAATACCCACCTGGTAGAGTCCTCCAAAATCCTCAGTGACTCTATGTTCTCATTGAACTCAAAATAGAGTTCTCCTCAATGCATTTTGTGCATTTACGCAATGCCCTCCCGGAAGAGCCTTTACAAAATCATCAACAATTATGCTTCTCCTCTCTGTGCTCTCCAAATGCACAATTTCACCTTCAAGGTGTTCAACAACCTTGAGGCTTCCTCCTTGAGTCAATGACTTTAGCTAGTGCGACCTCCAAGCACGTCTTTGTCTGAAATTCCACAGAATTCAGAAGTGCACTCCGGCACTAGTTTTCAGAGACCGCAGTACTCTGTCATGCACTCTTGCATGAAACCACAAAGAATCCAAACCTGGAATCAAAGAAATCTCAAATAGGAAAATCTATCTATCCCTGCAAATTCACATATAACATACATCTACAACATATCATCAACACATAAAGACATTCATTCATGAACTTACAAACACATGAACAACAACATGCAGGAAAAATTGTTATGATTGTATTAATATGAAAATGGCTCTTTACAATGTGAGCTCGGAATGTAACAAAGTCACATATTCCTCTCCACTCTAACCTATTCTCTGTTCTACTCTCCTCAAACTAAATCTAGATTCAAAGAAGATCTTTTTACAAAGAGGGGCTCCTCGAGCTCTTCCCTCCATCTCACAAACTCTCATTAAATTACATTCAATTACATTGAAAGGTTGTCTAGTCCAAATCAGATCTAGATCTTAGCCTTACAACCATTTAATGCAAACTTTATCTAAATCCTACACACATGCATGGTTTTTGGCTCTATCCGCCTTACAACATTTAACACAATTTTCAAATTTTGAAAAACGAGAGGGTTGCGTCTCTCTCTTTCCATTGAATGTGCACTTTGATGTGTTGGCTGGATGGCACGTAGCTGGGTTGGAGTGATGCTCCTGCTTCATACTCTTTAGCTAAAAAAATCATGAGCTCCTGCTCATTAGCTTCCCAGCACCGCTATTGAAATCCACCTGGATCCCAAATAGTTCTTTGGAGTTGTCCATCTGCTCCACTGCTTCATTGTTGTTGCTGCATATGTTGCCCTGCTGCTATGGCAGGTTCTTCTCTGCTCATCTCCTCCTCATTAGCAGTTTCCGCTGCTGACCTCGACATCATCCTTCTAATCTTCTCAATCTCCTCATCCAGCTACTCCCATGGATGCCTTTCCTTTTGCAGCGTGCTCCACTGCACTTCTTCCCTTCAAATGGGTAGATCATCCCAATCCCCCAGACTATCTTCTTCCTCTGTGGCCTCAACTTGCCACCCTACTGCAAAATTCAGCTTTGCAGTCTTATCTTCTTGACTAATCTGTTGTTCAATCATCTTCTCTGACAGACTTGCTTCTGCCATTTCACCTTATGCTGGTTGAATTCCATATTCCTCCAGCTGCTCCTCAAACTAGAATTCTCCTTCATCTTCTGTTGCATGCCTCGACACTACAGTTATCATTTGTTCATCTCCCTGGCTGAAATTTTTGAGCAATTTCTCCGAATGCTCTTCTCTCAAAATCTCCATGACTGCCTTCTCATGGAATTCATCGACTGGCTCTGGATGGTTTAACCAATCCTCCAACATTTCTAACTCCTTCTCCCATGGAGTGAGTACCTCATCTGGATGCTCTTCTTCAGTTGGGGAAGATATCCGCACCTGCTCCACCTTTTCTTCGTCCATGATAGTCATTGTTGGTTGTCCTTCTTCTGTTGTTGCATTTGCAATACATTCTTTGGCCTCAACTGGGCTATGTGGCAGGAATAATCGAATCCCCCTAATCATCAGAATAATTTTATGGCCTTCCTTCTCTGTCATCTCCTCTTGTTGATATAAACTCACCTCTGAGTTCATCTGCTCTCCCTTGCCCACTTGGCAGTATGGGATTTTTCTGCTACCCACTTGGCAGTCTATGAGATTAATCGATCCCATATCCATCAAAACTCCTTGCTGACATGAACTCACTTCTGAGCTCCCGAGACTTTCAAATAGTCTCATCTCCTTCTCCCTTCCCACTTAGCAGATTGGGAATTTTTTGTTGCCCAATTAGCAGTCTATGAGATCCTCCAGCAATCTCATCTCATTCTCAATGTCACTGAGATTTATCCCAATCTTGGGTTCACAAGTGCGAACCAATCCTTCTCTGTCACTGAGGCTTCTAATATGCCTCAGCCATTACTTTAGTAGTCTCTGCTGCCTTCGAGCCAATAAATACTGAACTGGCCACTTTACCCTTCTCTTTATGGGCCATTCATATAACCAATGCGGCTTTGCATCCTACTGCATCTGCAGTGAAAACTCTTCCATTCTTGCCCTCACCTCAACGAGTTCTTTATCCATTTCATCTTTTCTCTACTGCTGATGGTTCTTATTTCCACTGCATCCATGGCCTTCAGTAGCCATCTTCTTCCTTCTACCTTCCCTCTTGGCAAGTCTGTTACTGTCACTCGGCAACTGTGAGTGCTTCCAGCCTTTCCTACAGTCCTCCTGATTGTCTATTAACTGTTGCGCACCTTGCAACAATAATCATAGAGCTTCAACACTCTGTCTTCCCACTGCCTAAAATATATAGACAAAATCAAGCTCTGATACAACTTTGATGCAGAGCCCCCCCCCCCCTCAGCAGGGTTCTGCGACCTCCTGGTCTCTAGATCGATATTCTTCTTAGCCAAAATGGCTCTTTAGATTTCTGCTGGAACCCTTTGAATGAATTCACAAGTCCCTTTTTCCTCTGACATAGGTCTTCATAAAATATGCACGTGCACCCCCTTTTCGACGCTCTTCTCTGTTTTGAACCAACACACACCTTGGTGTTGATTCCTTTCCAACTAGCCCCTTCTTATCTAGTGACCTCGGGCTATGTCCCAAGACATAAACAACACACTTTTCATGTTTCAAGGTTTCGGGACTTCTGCATGCGAGCTCTCCCAGGCTCCTTTTCCTTCGAATCGTCGAACCCCGAAATAGAGCCTAGCTCCTACTAGCTCCTACCTTCACTCCTAACCAACAAATATGATCAAGACTTTTCCGAAAAGGAAATTTCAGATTTTGCGACTTTGCGAATCCTGATGTAAGTTCCCTCGACTCTTCAACCTCCAAAACCTGAAATGTCAACAAAGGTTGACTTCTCATATGGGACAAGTACATGCCACCTATTTTCCACTAATTTCGGCTTTTCAGGAATTTCGAGTGAACAACCAACAGTCATTCCTCTTCCCCTATGATTCCCCAAATTCCAAAATATTTCCTTTGACGAGATCGACGACGGTGAGCCTCCCTCGATCCAACAGATTACGTTCTTTCAGGATTTTTGCCGACCCAGGAATCCATGACACTTGACCCAGATATGACCTTCGACCAAGCCAAGAGACGCTTTTCGCATTTCACAACTTCGCGAATCCTGATGTCGAGTCTCTGGCTCTTCAATCCCTGAATGTTGAAATGCCAAAATGCCAAAATGGGCTCAACGATGATTAGCCCCTAACCAAATATCATTCCATGTGACTGCTTCCTCCGTGACCACAACCCTACTCCAAATATACGTCACGTTTTGCGACTTTGAGGTTTTCTACGCAAAGTGCCCCAGCTCCTTGTCCTCAAAATTGCTGAAATGTCGAACCCCGAAAGGGTCTAATGGCTGCATAGCTCCTCCCTTAAGTTTCTTTTCATACGACCTGATCCTATGACCTGGTGCTATTCCTATGAAGGCTTTCGGGGTTTTGCGATATCGCGAGTCGGGACTCCTTGTCTCACGGCTCCTTCACTCTTGAACTCTTGGTTTCCAAAAATTTGAAAAGGGCTTAACATCTCTAGATCCTCCCTTAGCCTCCGTCCACGTGACCACTACTCTATGACCACACGCTTAACGTCAAAGTGCTACCGGCTTTCACGATTTGGGGAATCACAATGCAAGCGTTCCTCCTTTCCCTTTCGAATCCCTGGTCCACGAAATGCCAAAATCTCTCTGCTGAGAGATCAACAGTTGAGAGCCTTCTGGAACCGATGACCACGATCTAACTAGATCGATGGCTCAAAATATTTTTGGCATTCCCCCAAAATGGTCCTGGTCCTTTCGTGAATTCTCCTTTCACGATTTTGGGAGACTCTTCACTCTCGATCTCTTGACACGCATCCTCTGAGATGGATAGTCCCTATGCTTTTAGGACTTGACGAGTCCTCTCCCTTCTATTATAATGAGGTTTAAAACTCACGCACCTTCTTCTAGATCTGAAGGCTATCAACCCTTTTCACTAGATCTGATGGCCCATATCTGTTTCTCTTCCTCGTGCGCTTTCCTGCGTGTGCCTGGACGTAGACTTCAATGACCCAGATCTTGCCTCTCTAGCTGATCTAATGACAGCTATACCCTACCTTGAACATGCCCTTCTTCCTTTCCCTTGGAATATTTCTTTCTCCAAAAGGCCTCGACCTTTGTCTCTACTGTGAAGCCTGTAACCTTGGCTCTCGCCTGTATTCTAAAAGGCATTCCTCCTCTTGAGATTTATTTCTCTGAACCTCAAAGGTTCCTTCGAACTCTGCAAACTCTTGCAGAAACTTCACATGAAATGGTGCTATCTCTTCTAAGCTTAACTGTGGCTTTGACCTCAAAGTGTCTCTGTCCCTTTCTCTCCTTGAAGGGATGTAAGTTTCCTCTAGCAACTTCCCGCTCAAGCACGCTTTGTTGAGCCTGCAGGGTGTTCAGTAACCCTGTGAGTGTCTCTTCTTGTGACACTTCTCTTCTCTCTAAACTCAAACAAGATTTCCTTCTGTACACACTTGCACCAACTCAATACCCACCTGGCAGAGTCCTCCAGAATCCTCAGTGACTCTGTCTTCTCACCGAACTCAAAATAGAGTTCTCCTCAATGCATTTTGTGCATTTTCTCAATGCCCTCCTGGCAGAGCCTTTACAAAATTCTCAACAATTTTTCTTCTCCTCTCTGTTTTCTCCAAATGCATAGTTTCTCCTTCAAGGTTTTCAGCAACCTTGAGGCTTCCTCCTTGAGTCAATGACTTTAGCTAGTGCGACCTCCTGGCACGTCTTTGTCTGAAATTCCGCAGAATTCAGAAGTGCACTCCTACACTAGTTTTCAGAGACCGCAGTACTTTTTCATGCACTCTTGCATGAAACCAAAAAGAATCCAAACCTGAAATCAAAGAACTCTCAGATAGGAAAATCTATCTATCCCTGCAAATGCACATCTAACATACATCTACAACATATCATCAACACGTAAAGACATTCATTCATGAACTTACAAACACATGAACAACAACATCCAGGAAAAACTACTATGATTGTATTAATATGAAAATGTCTCTTTACAATGTGAGCTCGGACTGTAACAAAGTCATGGATTCCTCTCCTCTCTAACCTATTCTCTGTTCTACTCTCCCCAAACTAAATCTAGATTCAAAGAAGATCTTTTTACAAAGAGGGGCTCCTTGAGCTCTTCCCTCCATCTCACCAACTCTCATTAAATTACATTCAATTACATTGAATGGTTGTCTAGTCCAAATCAGATTTATATCTCAGACTTACAACCATTTAAGGAAAACTTTATCCAAAGCCTATGCACATGCATGGTTTTTGTCTCTATCAGCCTTACAACATTTAATACAATTTTCAAATTTTGAAAAACGAGAGGGTTGTGTCTCTCTCTTTCCATTGAATGCATGATTTGATGTGCTGGTTGGATGGCATGTAGTTGGGTTGGAGTGATGCTCCTGCATCAAATGGTCTCTTGTAGATCATCCTTTTTGTGGATCAATGGAGAGCTTCTTGTGATAATATCTTTTGGACTATTGGTGGAGAGCGTCTTGTGAGAGCTTGTTGATCATTTTTGGTGTGGAACACTTAAGCATATTGAATATCTATAGGTGACTGAGATAACCAAAGGATATATAAGATGAATTTCAAAGGGAAGGTGAAGAAAAGAGGGTCGGAATTCAAGGGAGGATAAATTCTTTTCATGATGCTTTCTAAGGTATGTTATTTACAGGTCATCTCACCATTTTCGTAATAATTTTTTTTCTATAATGACTCAGATAATGAGATTGATATTCCATTGAGGAAACATATCCAAGTATCTGTGGTAAAAAATTCATCTTGTGGGTTGTTGTATTTTTTGGAGATACACTCTGTGGAAAATAGGGTTTGTGGCTAGTCCTGAAACCAGTCTAAAACAAGTGTTTTGGGTAAAAACATCATAAATTATTCATAACATATAAAAATTTAGTGAGACCAATTGTGTTGGTTATATTACAGTCTTTATTATTCTTTTTAATAGTTTCATATTGATTCAACAAATATTCTGTGTGGGGCACGCTCTACAAGGTCGCTCTCTAGAATAAGCCAGAATTCAGAAAGGTATGCCATTTTTGCTATAACACCTTTTATGAGAGGTTACAAGTAGTGACACCCAGAGGAATTTCATAATACAAATTGAAGAACATTGTGTATCAGTTTCATATCTTTATTCATTATAGGTACAAAGTTATGATTATTTCAAGTTCATGACAATAATGTGTAATGAGTAAATGTCAAATGCCAACTAATGAGTTTTGTGTAAGAGGGAATTTTTATGGAAAAATACCCCCACACTCATTCAACTCCCCCTCTAAGTGTGGGAGGTGTGTCCAACAATTGGTATCACAGAATGCCTTCACTACAAGCCTTAACAAGCTTGAAGGAGATCCATAGACACAAAAATAGATGATGAAATACCAATCCTTGATGAGGAAAAATATTCTACTTGGAGAATAGAGATGAAAATGTATTTGAAGACAATGGGAGAAGCTATTTGGAAGGAAGCCATTGGTGGATCAGTTTTGTTGAAGAACAAGTCAAATTTTGCAGCTTAAAGGGAAGGAAAGAATAATGACGCATTGGCTCTTAAGACCATTCTTAGTGGACTCTCAAGCCCTATCAATGAAAGCATGGAACAATGAACTTCCGCCAAGGATGTATGTCTAAATCTAGAGGAGACATATCAAATAAAGAAGGAGAATGAAGATATTGAAGACCACTCCATCAAGATTATCAGAGGTAAAGAATCTCCAAAAACCCTTGATTGTATTATTTCTAAATGTGATCTTGAAAAAAATTCAAGTGAAGATAGCACAAAGGAAGATCCCAAAAATATTTCAAATGAAGATATAGAATATCCAAAGACTCTTGATTGCAATGATTCAAAATGTGATGATGTTTTTCTCAAGTGAAGAAGATGATCTAGAAATAGTTTATGTAAATTTTGATGGTATTTATCCCATGGAAAGAATAGAAGAAGATCTATTAGAACTTCAAAAGGAAGTTGAAGAGGGTTTATATAGATACATAAGTGATCATTTTTATACACATTATAACTATCTTTCAGATAACACTAAGAATTTTCTTAGGAGGATTCAAAGGCCCATATTCAAGTTAAAGGGAATGCTCAAAGAACAAGAAGAGAGCAATAAGACTAAATTGGAAGAAAATGAAGAAGAGATAACAAGACTAAAGAATGAAAAATAAGATATGAAGGTAGATGATGAGATTAGCAAAAATTTTGAAACCATTATTCATCTCAAGACCCAGATTGAAGAAGCCAAAAGGGTAGAAGAACTTTTGAAGAATCAAATTAATGAAAAGATGGAGTCATGTGATAAGTTAGAAGATGAAATTGTTGATCTTAGAAAGAAAGTGGAGAAGTCAAATAAATTCTCGAATAGTTCAAAAATCTTGGATTAGATATTGGAAAGTCAAAGATCACCATATGATAAATCAGGTCTTGGATACAAATAAGAAACTACACATGCTGAAGCAAGCACCTCAAAGAAGCATGAGGTAAGTCCATCAAAGAAGGAAGACAATTTTGCAAAGAAACCATATACACAAGGCAAGGAAAATTTCAAAAGAACAAGAAAGGAAGACATCAAGAAGCTATCTTTGGGACACCAAAGAAAAGGTATGAAAGTATTTTTCATGGGCATTGTTATTCATGTAATGGATATGGTCACAAATATTTTGAATGTAGATCTTATGAAAGAAGATATAATAGAAGATTTCATAACACCATAAGGTGTTGTAGATTTGATCAAGTAGGACACATTGTTGTTCACTGTAACACCATGAGATGTTATAGTTGTAGTGGATTTGGCCACAAATCCTAGGAGTGCTGGAACACAATAAGAAAGTCTATGATGAGGACTTCAAATAGCATGGCTAGAAGAAAGAATGAAGTAAGGAAGGGAGACATCTTTGAAAATATGGATTCTCAGAGCTCAAGTTCTGAGGAGCAGGGACATCTACAAAAGTGGGTGAAGAAGACAGAGCAACCAAAACAGAATGAAAGATTGAAGGGAAGTTCAAATGTGTCATCTACTAATGCATACGCAAGTGAAAATGGTATCATTTGCATACATATGCAAGATGACCTTGTATAGTTTGCGTACATACACGAGCTATCTATGTAGTAGGTCGCGTATATGTGGTGAAGCCTAAGGAAAAGGGCTATTCATAGGGATTGGAGTTTGATGTGATGGTATAACTCTGTGATGCAGGGTCTGACATGGTTTATTACAGGTTCTGACACTATTTGCTACAGGTTTTCATTATTCTGTATTGGATTATGTAAGGTGATGATGTAAAATAAAACTTGGATGCATGGCACTAACCCATGAGTATGGATTGATGCATTTTCTATTGAAGAACAATGCTGGTTATGACAGTGAAGTTATGAAACCTTAGTTATGTGATATATATTGATGATGTATTGGAAGCTAACTTGGTGAAAATATTGATGCATGCATTTGGTATATGGATGGGATATACATTGGGACATGTGGTTGGTGATTTGATGAGATGATCATGTTGTACATCATTGATGATCTATAGTTGATGCATGATTGGTACATTTTTTTATTTGAATGATCACAAAGAAAAAAGGAAAAATATCAACAAGTAAAAACCCTATGGACTCTCACACTTGTCTAAAAACCCTATAAAAGAAAATTTTGAGGAAAACTTCTTAATGAAAAAGAAATCTATTGCTGTGATCAAACCTAAGTTACTGACCGCTATGACAGAGACCCAAAAACCTGAGAGGTATAGCTCTTGTCAAAGGAAAGGATGACTACCTCACCTTCAACAAAGATTTTCTCCACAAGCACACCGCTAACAGTTCAACAACAAGCGTGTGCACGTGAGCTGTGTAAAGTCAGAGCACGTGTACATGCCTGCTAGCCTTATAAAAGCCACGTGTATCTCTAAAACTATGAGAAAAATGAAATGCCAAGCAATCCAGCTCAGGAAGAGACTAGTGGTACTGAGAACCATGATCTCTTGAAGACTCAGATACTTACTTTAATAGAAAAAAGAAAACAATTCAAGGAAAACTTCATAGAACAAACCAATCTGAGGTGAAACCTAAGCTATAGACTGCAAACAACAAAGACTAGAAAGAGTTCCAGAAAACCCCTGAGAAGGACTATTTATGATAGGGGAGAGGATGACTACCTCTCTAAAAGAAATTTTCTGGAATCATACACGCGACTAACACTTCCTCATCTAGCGTGTACACGTGGGTTGTGAGAAGGTAGGGCACAAGTACACATGTATACCTTATATAGGCCGCATGTACCTCTATGGGTCTCGAAAAATAAAAAAAAATGCATTCAAGCAAAGAAATAGAGATAGCTGGTATGGAACAAAATCTCTATTAGCTTAGACTTTTGCAAAAACTTTAAAAACAAGGAATGAAACCAAATTTTAAAAATACCCAAAAAATATTCCCAAAAACCCTAGAGATCCCCAATATGGTTGCCAATTCTATTGTGAGTGGGAAATCCCTCTACGAACTAGCACTTAGGGTTTTATCATGCATGCACAAAAGACCTAAAGATTCCTACTTTCTACTGTCATCCTGGACCTAATCCCCATTATTCTTAATAAAATACGTAGTTAAGAAGATCAAGTGAGCATACCTTATTTCGGGCATTTGATATCAATCCTTCTTCACTCTTGGTCTCTCTTTGACTGCAACTCTCCTCCCAAGGCTGACCTGCATTCACACAAGACAAACAAAGAGCTCCACATGAATTTGATCTACATATTAATGGGTTAGATATTTAATCAACATGTACGCAATAAACAATGAAAACCTCATATGGTGGGACAGGAAAAGTACTTCTTTATTATTAACTTCACTAAAGCAAATTACAATGATGAAGCTGGCCACTACTCCACGAACTTGGTCCTAGGATCCTCTTCAACTGTCCTCCAACTTCTTTTCTCTATACTTATCTTTGCACAAGGATGGCTAAAGGTTGGGACAAAAGGAATGCTCAATCGGGTATAGTTTCTTTACTATGATTCTCCTCTTCCAAATAGGACCCCTAACCCTTATTTTATAGGCTAGAAGAAGCTAGGTATTTGGTCGAATGTTCGGCCATGCATGTATGAAAGGTTTAGTTAACTTACCCAAAGCTATGTGTTCCGTCAACAACTTTCCTTTTTTCGTGCTTTTGTAGGTACACGTGGGCTGTCTTGGGTCAGCTAGCATGTACACGCGTGCAGTAATGTAGTAGGGCACATGGACCTTGATAAAAAGGTTTTTCAAGAAGAGTTGTTCAACATTGTTTTGGCAAAGAAGTAATCTGAGATGGCCTGATGCCAGGTAAGCATGTCTGGTGCAAATTAGGGTTATAACAGTAAGTTAGTACATCAACTTCTCGGGGTCGTAACTTTTGCATACGATATCTGTTTTAGGTGTATAATAGCTCTTTGGAAAGGTATCGTCGAGGAAATTCATATTGGGCTATAAATAATGCATTTGGATATCATTGATATCCTTGATCTCAAAAAACCTTCATTTGGGCCCTCAAAATGGCCCCGAAAGTTAAAACCTGCTAAAAATAGTAAATTGCCAAAATTGCCAGAAAACTATTTTGAGCCAGTCGAAAAAGGGGGGTGGCCATCGATATACACCTAGATAAAAAAATGGTGGATACCTCCATTCTATTTTAGGATATTAATATTATTCTTGTACTACTTGTTTATTGTGGTTGGATTTGTGGACAAGATTCATGTTCCATCCAACTATTTTCCCAATGATTTAGAGACAGATTGAATTTTGTGATCAGATTTAATAAATCGTAACCTAGCCTCTACATTGCGTCCTATGTGTAATATTTTGACTAATAATAAATTTGGAATAAGAAGGGAAATCCAACCGTGTCTTGGATGGGTGTTTTTATAAAAGTAAAAGAATTTAATTAAAGTTAAACATTTAATTAGTAAAGAGTTTTTAGTACCTCATGCAAAATTCTCTTTTCTTGGAGTGTTAACAATTAATAATTGGCCTATTACATAACTTGATTATGTAACGGAATTGGAAGGTTATGAATTAACGATACTGAAAACATAGTGATCAATTATATAAAGATAGTCTAGAGTGATTAAGTCAGACCCATTTTAAAATTTTGAAGAAATATTATAATTCATGTGGAATGTATTTATGATTAATAAGGCAGTTGGGGTCTTAGACCTTACTATCGGAGTCCTTAGGAAATGAAAATAATAAATATAACTTGTTATATTAAATAAATTAATTAGTAAAGGAATGGTATTAAATTTAATGAGTTTATTATTGTAATCATTATTGTTTTTATTGTTTGAAATTATTGTAGCATTGAGAAATTATTGACCTTAGATCTTGATGATAATTGGCATGATTGTTGGGACATTTCAAATTTCATCACCTACATCTCTATTTATGTTAAAGTCTGAGTTGTGAAAATTTTAGTTAAGTGGATACATTGAGTTTTTCTTGTAATTATGGAGTCACAGGTAGAACTTCTTGACTTTTATGGTATGTTAAGTAGATCACAAATTTTGATTGGTACAATTCTTCAGCAGATGTTTTTTCAATTTATTTAACATTGATTCTAGTTTTATTGTTGATTAGGATACTTCTTTGTTCCTCATAAAAGTCACCAATCCTGAGACCTTGAATGGTCAAAATAGATCGGATGAATCCTGGACTTGAACGTTGATTATGTGTCTTGGATGTCCTAACCTTGTAGGATAGGTTGGGTGGATAGTTATCCTTTTTATCGTGATGTGATTTGATTGATCTATTTGTCGCAATTGATTCCTTGTTGTGTAATGATGTAGATGATAACAAAAAGGGTAATTATTTATGTATGTTAATGTTGTGTATCAGAGTAGGTTCAACCTGTTGACATTGGATTGTTACACCTTACACTATGTTAAATAAATGATTAAATATGTATCACCAAATAATTTTGAAATTTTCTATACATGTAATAATGGTTAGAGGACGCAGGGGAAGTAGACGTCATGGTGTTGGAGGAAGAGGTGTGATGCCTATGATAGTATCGATGCTAGAGGGATAAACCCTCAGGGATATCAGCAGGCTACTGAGTAGGAGCAGGTTGCTGCGGCGGATGTGGTAAGTATGATGAGATCCTTCTAGAGGATTTCAGAGGTGTTGATAAACCACCTAGATTGAGATGAGGGTAGAGCATCGATGCCCAATACGGGTTCATAACATGCACAAATTTTTAGTAGTAGTATACACAAAGAACTCGAGAAGGTGAAATTTCCAGAGTTCTGGGATGCCACAAACGAATTAGCCGTTGAGGCATGGTTGGAGAACATGGCGATGTTATTCACACTTCATGATTACACCTCCAACATGAAGGTCTGTATGGCGGTCTTCCAACTAAAAGGGAGTGCTCTACTTTGGTGGAAGACACTCCTACTTCAACTAAACATGGTCGTTGAAGACGTGTCATGGAAGCCGTTCAAGGAACAATTCCGAGAGAGTTGTTTGTTTAAGGAATTCATTGAGCACTAGATTAATGAGTTCAACGTTTTACGACATGTTGGTCATACGATACCATAGTATGAGATCAGATTCAGAGAGATACTTAGGTATGCTCCACATTTGAATACAGAGAAGTTAAAGGTCAACAAGTTTGTGTTCGGACTTAAATTCAACATTCGTGCGAAGGTGAGGATCTTAATACCTCAGACGTTACATGATGTAGTTAAGAAGGCCCTCATAGTTGAGGAAGAACTGAATAATGGGGGTCAGAGAATGAATCCTTCTAGACCTAATGGATAGACAACACAGATAACACAACAGCATCAGAAAACATCTAGACAGACTTCTAGGCATCGAGATACTCCCAGGGGACCTATGTTCATGACACCGCGATGACATACTCCTTAGAAGAGGAATCCTTATATAGTACCACAACATAAACAAAAAAGGCATCTGCAACAACAAAAACATTTTAGGCATGTTCAACAGAACATACCAGGATCACAGACTGTTAGGCCAACAACTTCTACTTTGGGGACCAGGAGCATTGGACTGAAGACTAGATGCTCGACATGTGGAGAGCCACATTACCAATGATATTTTCATATAGAGAAGGCCAAAGTGGTCGTATCATTAGGACCCACTATAGTTGGATATTTGGGAAAGGCCCACATGACACATGCAATGGTGAATAACCGCTAGGTCGAGAACTAGTCCACTGTGCTCAATATGTTAGGTACGATCACCGATCAAACCTTTAGTATTTTGATAGATCTAGGAGCCACAGAGATATTTATTTCTAGTGCAGTGCTAAAGACAATTAAGGTAAATACAGTCGAAGAGGATGAGTTCAGATACGTATAAATGACATTGGGTTCTAAATAAAAAATTGGAGGAAAGGTTACGGACTGTAGCATTAACTTGGGATATTTTGTAACGAAGGTAGATATTTATGTCACGATCTTAGGATATTATGACATAGTGATTGGTATGGATTGGATAGAATCACATGATGTGATACTTTACTGCAAGATGATATAGTTGAGTTTGACAGATAATTTGGGGAAGAATATAGTGATTGTAGGAAGAAACCAGGGAGTGTCCTTGAGGTTTATTTCTTCCCTACAACTACAAAAGAGTATGCGAAAGGGATGCAAGTTATATGAAATATTATCCCTAAATGAAAACAACAAGGAAGAAGGATTAGAAAACCTTCTTCTATACAAGAGTTTGTAGACATATTTCTAGAAGAGTTTCCAAGTTTATCACCCGAAAGAGAGTTGGAGTTTACAATAGACTTGAAACCTGGAACTGAACCAATAGAGAGAAATCCTTACAAGAGTTGAAAATTAAATTGAAGGAACTATTGGAATTGGGACTTATACATCCAAGTGTGTCACCTTGGGGTGTGATAGCTATTTTTGTGAGAAAGAAGGATGGATCATGGAGACTTTGTATTGATTATCGTCAATCAAACAAAGTGACGATCAAGAACCAATATCTGTTGCCAAGAATAAATGATTTGTTTGATTAGATGAAGGGAGAAATGATTTTTTTGAAGATTGACTTGAGATCAGGATATCACCAATTACGGATTAAGGAGGAAGATACCCCCAAGAACACATTTAAGATGAGATTCGAACACTATGTGTTTACAGTTTTATCATTCGATTTGACGAACACCCTAGGGGTACTCATGACTTTCATGAATGGGATGTTTCCTGAATACTTGGACAAGTTTTTCCAATTATTTATTGATGAAATCATGATTTATTATCGGATGAAAGAAGAGCACGATGAACACTTGATATTGGTCCTATAGTGTCTAAGAGAAAACAAATTGTATGGGAAGATATCAAAATGTTCTTTTTACCAATAAAATATTCATTACTCGAGACATATCATATTTGGAGAAGGTATCGTTGTGGATCTAGTAAAATTAGAGGATATTATGGAAAGGCTAGCATTGAAAAGTGTACAAAATGTACGTATATTTATGTGTCTAACGGGATATTACAAATGATTCATTGAAGTTGTTTTGAAGATAGCAAATCCAATTACGAAATTGTAGAATAAAAACAAGAAGTTCGTATGGACTGAGAAATGCGTAGAAGCATTTC
>JASDQU011378563.1:0-16661 GCA_032191745.1 Picea mariana | reverse complement strand
GGGAAATAAAGACACTAAGGGAAGAGAGGGGGGGGGGGAAGAAGAGGCCAAGTATTAGGGGAAAGTTTAGGGCTAGGGCAGGGAGGGAGGTATCAAGGTCTGGAGGTAGCGGAGGAAGAATGTTCTACTAGAGTAGAGGGGGTAGAGGATTGAGGAGGGGGGACCAACAAAACAATGAGAGGAGGGGAGGAGGAAGGGGATGGATGGGGATCTGCAAGATTGGTATGAGGGGAGGGAAGAGATGAGAGACAAACCAAGGGCGTGTTGACCGGCCCCTCGGAATCGGTGAGATTCTTAGGATAAAAATTCTTGAGTGAAGGAGAAGAAAGATAAATGAGGGCCTCTGTGAAAATACCTGTTTGGGCGGCCTGGCGGAAAATATTTCCCATTTGGAGCTAGAAGCTTTGAATGTCCCCGGGTCCAAGAAAAATTCCTTAGAAAATCCTGTCAATACCACCTGGACCTTCTCTCATCTGTTGCAAGTATATTTTTTCACCCACATTTTCTTTATAGGGAGGTTTTCTAGAAGTAATCACTTGCAGTCTGCTCGCAAGTGCCCAATTTCATGGCATGCATGGAATATGAAGGGAATTCACTAATAATATACCTTTTGGTGCCAAGTTATTTCACCTAGGACATGGTCTAGGTTCCCAATCAATCCATCTATGACATTCACCTGTACTTGAATCCATGCCTAGAGGATGTCTTTTTTGGAGGCCCAGTTGGGTTCTAGACCCACGAAGGGCCCTAATTTATCCCCTATTAGTTCCATAGTTTCTTTAGTCTAGAAGGCCAAGGGTAGGCCTGGAAGTATATCTGAAACCTTCATTTGGGAGACAGGTTCACTCTCTATGTCGAATTAAAATGTCCAAGGCTTAAGAACAGGCCTAACAGCCCTCACGACCATTTACCGCACAACTACTTGTCTCTATCTATTGTTGAATTATAGAGAAAGGAGTTCCAAACTTAGTTAGAATGTGGGCTTCCGATGCATACCCTAAAACATGAGACCAAGGGTTCTCTAACGAGGATTGCAAGGCCTGAAGACTAGGTGTCTTACTTATGAACCTTCACACTAGTAGTTTTCTATGGAAATTGGCTATGTCTGCAACAACCATGTATTATCCTACAACCATATTCACCTGGCCTCTTTTTTCCAGAATACACTTGGTTGTATTCTTCGTAGGTCCTTTCGTATTCTTATCCTAGGAGCACAGAGGAGTTTTGGAAGGCTTGAGAATTGGGCTACTTCGGGGGATGGAGGGGGAAAACGTTTCTGAAGCTTCAGAACCAGAGGTTATATTCTTCTCTCTAGACGCATTTGAAAGGAGGCTCTTAGACGGAGTGTTAACCAAGCTTCCTCCTTCTTCGTATTTCCCATCCTTCACACATGCTTGAGAACAGTCCTGCCCCTCCTAACAAGAAATATGTGATGGTTGTAGCAAGAGAGGAGGTCGTGAATCCCAGTTTAGGCACTATTCAAGGGAATCCCAGTTTAAATCTTATTAGAAAAAATAATAAAACTATATATAATTTACTTCATCAATAAATCAATAAATTCCAATCATAAAACCAGTTAAATTTTAAATTTTGTTAGAAAAAATAATAAAACTATATATAATTATATGCATTAATAAATTTATTTTCTTTTGTGGTTATGTCTGTAATGCTAGGTTTGAATGTTTTTTTTTTTTTAATTAATTTAATTTACAATTTTTTTTCCATAGAAAAAAATCTTCTTATATTCATATAATATACATGTTTCATTCTTACAAAATTGCCTTAAAAGGATTCCATCGTGTATGTTTCAAAAAGGATCCCGAGACTACAATTGTCTTTCTGTTCAAAGTGCTACCTTAAATTTTTGTACTTTCTTTGATTCCCGGTATCATTTACAATCCCTTTTAAAAAGAGTTACAACTGGAATTCCATTTCTTCTGTTTCAGTGCCTTCAAACTATTCATAGTACCTGAAGGCCCCTATTTGCAGTTGTAGATTTTCTTTTGAGAGTTCATCTGCTTTTACATTGAATTCTCTCAGAATATGTTGAAAAGACAACCAATCAAAAGATTGAAAAGAGATTCTTATGTTTCTCAAAATATTGGCCAAGTTGATGTTTTGAAAGGAGATTTTTTATTTGGCCCGGTCAATCACCAATTTTGAGTCTCCCATTAACTAAAGCTTCTTGATAAGCTTTTGTTTTTTTGTCTCTAGGAGGGTCCATAAAGGGATGAGTTTAGATTTATTATTGGAGCCCCCTCTTAGAACATACATGATGTTAATGCAATGGTTTTGATTAAGGAACATAACTACACCTACGCTAATAGATGGTGGGTGTCCTTGGCAGACACCGTCGAAATAGCCCCATGAATCCAGAACAGGGAAGGTGGGGACCCTCTGTTTTTGGTTTTTCTAGTCTTCTTTGGTATTTGTTGTCTGATCCAGTGTTAAGGTTGTGATCACTTCTAGTGTCATTCATTTTTCCTTAAAAAGTGCCACATTCTGAGCCCACCATACGTTTGCAACCAAAATGCATGGAAGTCCTGCATATAGTTTTAGCGATTTGTCCTGTCTCCAAAGCTTGTAACATTCATCAAGGGTGTTGAAACATATTTTAAATTTTTTAATCTGAAGACTAAAGCATTCCTTTTTCATGTTTCGGATTTTCAAGAAGCATAACCCTCACTTTCATTTCCAAAGGGCTGGTACCGAAATCCCGACAGATTTTATTCTAATAATAATAAAAAGAAAAAAATCAGACTAATAAAAAAGGGTTTTTCGGGACTCGGGGTTTATTAAGAACATAGGTTTTAATACATACCGAATCACGAAATCCCGATCACCGATTTCCCGAAAAGTTGAAGTAAGTAATTATTAAAAGTAAATTAGTCGTATCACTATTTCAAAAATCGAGATGCAGCGATAACATACCTCTTGTCAACTTGATCCCCGAAATCCCGACTCAAAATTTGTGTTAGTCTAAATTAATTATGTTTTGGAGGTCAGTCCTTAATCCTGATTAATTAATTCGCTAAGATGAAAATTCACAGCTTAAGTTAATGATTTCGCAATTTCGGAAATCGGGATTCATCGATGACATACTTCCTGTCAATACGATCCCCGAAATCCCGAAACGCTTAATACCGATCAATTATTTTGCTAAAACAAATTTAAGTCCTAATTTAATCTTGTCGTGATTTCGTGATTTCGAAAATCGAGATTCAGTGATAACATACCTCTTGTCAACTCGATCCTCAAAATCCCGAAACATGAAATCTTGACTCTTAATCTGTGATTAGTCTAAATTAATTCTGTTTTGAAAGCATGATTAATGAAAATCAATCTTTTTAGGTTTTGTTCATGTTCTGGTTTCTTATCGAATGAAAATTTTTGAATTTTGAATTCAAAAGCACCAAAACACGACCACTTTAATAAAGGATAACTAATGATATGTGACACTAATGCGTATCTTAGTAAATATCCACTGCATTCAATGTATTGAATTCTTTTCAGCTGCGTCAGTACTTGGATTGTTAAATGAATTAAAAGAGAGTTCAAAGGTCCGTGTTTCGCAACATATTCTGTTTCATACTATCAAGTGTAAGACGCATTCAGCCGAGCTCATACACTCCTTCTCTGTGACAGGTTTTCCATCTAACTTAAAGTCATGGCACCAAAGAAAGAACCAAAGAAGAGTGAAGATACACAGGAAGGAGATATCATATCCGACACTATGCCACACGCCATTGACTCAATTAAATCTTGGACACAAATCTATGAATTCCTGGAATACGAAATCAATAATTCTCCTACTGATTCCGAGAATCACTTCTGGGATGTAGAAGAATCAGAGCTTCATAAGATCGTGGTGCACCCTTGGCTTATTGTGCACAATGACATGATCAAATGGGCCTTGGAAAAGATTGATATTCCAACAAGGAGCATTTTAAATGATCAAGGGGTCGTTGTAGGCTCATTCGAGCTAGAACATATACAAGTAATGTATAAGCTCTCACCAAATCCTAAGTACACTTTTAATGCCAAGTTTTTAGCTGAATTTCAAAGGAAAGAGTGTACTGAGGTAGACTGAACTTATCCCGATTTAATTAGAGAATGGTGGATATGTCCATCAAAGTTTAGGTCCGATGCCCATGGGATTTATGCCATGACATCTTTGAACGAATACATGGTCTATGTAGCCATTATGCTGTGTATACTTTTCGGGAAAAAGGATCCCTACCATTTTCCTGAAGAATGGGTGCCCTTTTTAGAAGAAGCTTCAGAAGGATACACTTTCAACTAGAGTAAGATTCTATCTGATAACCTAGCTTAAGAAGTTTCAAATTACAGAGTTGTAAAATATAAAGGTCAACCAGTGGCCTTTTACATGTCAGTGTACATTATGGACGTAGTTTGCTTTATGACTCCTTTTCTCTTAATGAATTGGAGTTGGAACATAACTTGTCCCGAACCCATTCATGAATATCACTCTGTGCTATGGGAAGAAAATGATAAAAATGTGTTTTTATGAAATTTGCCATTTCATAATTATTCCAATGCATAAAATGTTTCATGGCTTTGAACCCCCTCGCATTTTTGAGTCAGTCTCAGGAAATCTCAAAGCAATAGCTGATTGGTTTGTTGATGAAAACTTCTCTTATATTAGGGTCTATGGATGCTCAATTCCCCCTCACGCACTTCCAAAATTCCTCCCGGAAAGACTGGTATTGAGGGAGGTATCATATCAAATAGTAAAAGGTGGTATTGGGATAGAGCTAAAGATAGCTCAAAAGAAATCCTAGCCAATCTTTCCTGTGTATGTCAAGAAATTTTCATTACTAAACCTTGGCCATTCTAAAGTGGAAGCCGAGGCATTAGAGGAGATAAAATTGGTAGATATTAAGCACAGAAAGCATGACCCTTATCAACTAGTAAGTAGACATTTGATGCACTGTAATTTGAAAGATTATGAACATGAACAATCTTTTTATGATGATATATTCAATAAGGTTAAAACTTATGAAGAGGTATTGAACAAGGTACGGGCCTTATCACCCAACTTGCAGAATGGTTTTATATCCCTCCAAAGTCACAGGCAAAGTTGTTTGCCAAAAATTTTGCAAGGTGAATCCATGACTCCTCCTCCAGAGAAGGAAGGGCCTCCTTTAGGCTTTGAAACAGATGTACAAGAAAAAGCTAATACAAAGGGGAAAATGAAGGAGAGTGAAATGCCTTCATAGGAAACAAGAGTCCCTCAGATAGAAAAATCAGAGATAGGGAAAGGAAAGGAGTTGGAAACACCCTTAGAAATCCCTGAGAGTTTTCCAAAAAAAGTAGGAGGAACAACATCGACGAAACTTGGAAGTCCCATTACCTCTTTGACTCCATTGCAGTCTACTTATGGAAACCCCCAAGAGGGAGCTCTATACATAAGTGATCTTGAGCCTATTTCTAGAGATGAGATCCCTCCTTCCAATTATTTTTTCAGTAAGAAGAGAAAGGCTATCCTAAAACAGGAAATGCATCCAAGAGGAGATATGATGATTAAAAAGCACAAAATCATTATAGATGGACAAAAAATTAAAGAGGGAGAATTCGCTACAGAGATAGCAGGCACAATGGGAGCCTTAGCATCGATGAATTTATACTCTGTGGGTAGTTTGACAACTATGTTGGAGAAGAAAGAACAGATGATAGCTCAGCTATAGGATCAATTAAAGGAGACTGAAAGAAATATCAGTTGGGGGATAAAAAAGGGTCTAGAACGAGCTAGATTGAATGACATTCAAGAGATTCAAAGACTAAAATCAAGCTTAGAGGAAGCAAATCAGAAAATACAGGTCACTCAGGCACAAGTCCTAAAGCAAGAAGAAACAAATAAACAATTACAAGATATGATTAGTTCCATTTCAAATCAAGTGGTAGAGCTTGAAATTTTCCAAGCCTAGGTATTGGGAATACATTTGAAGATAGAAGAGGAACAAAATGGAGTGTTTTTAAATCTGGAATTTATTCAGAATTACTTTCAGGAAACAAGTAAATCTTTGGAGAACATTCTCCTGAAAGAAAGAGAAGTGAAAATAGCCAAGACGACTTTCCAAGAAGTAGTGGCCCTTTCAACAAAGGAGGAGGTTGAAAAGATTAAAAAATTATCTGTTTCAGAGCAGGTTAAAGGAGATGTAATACTCAAGGTGTGGGAGGCTAACCTAGAAGAAAACAAAAGAATAACCAAAGAGGTCAATGATAATTGTCAAGAAATTTTTTATCTTTTAGAAAAAGATTCTTTGAACATTGGAAAAAACAACTATGCGGGGTCATTAGGAGAAATTAGCATTGTCAAGCACCAGCTAAGATTCAAGGAAGATCTGGAGGAAATGCAGGTGGAGATCCCAAAAATAAAGGTAATCAATCTCACTAAAATTGACAAATGGATAGTGATGCTGAACTTAAAGATGCAAACTATTAAGTTCACAAGGAAGATAATTGAAGATCGTCTACCCGAATTACATAAAAAGTTCTTCATATTTGAGGCAAAAGATATACCAGAAGCTCCCAGAGTTTTGGAGAAGTTTTTGGGAAAATGTATTCGCTGTCTTAAGACATAAGAAGGAAGTTCATCAACGCAGACATGAAATATTATTTTGTATATTTTCATTATTGAAATAACAAAGTAGTTAAAATAGAAATGTAAACGGTTTGACATTGTTCATTCATGTAACTGTTAGTCTTAGGAAGTTAGTTAATCACCAACGACAAAATTTTTTGGTGATCATGTATAAATATATTTTCACAAGACCGAGAAAGGTCTTAGGGTTTTGAGGAGAGTGGATTGTATTAAAATTTTTCAATCCATTGTGATATAAATAATGCAGATGAGATTCTGAATTCTGTCAACTTGAGGCTATGTGTTCTTTAACCCTGTTTACAATATATTTCTTTGTTTCTCTTTCTATGTCTTTCTAATAAATGATCAACTATAAGTTTATTTCATACATATTTTGTAGTTTGAATTGATTTGGTTATCAAATTGTTTACAACTTTTCCTCTGAAATTGCTATTAGTAATTTTAAGACTTGTAGATTGTTTGAATGATAATATTTAACACTTCATTAGAAATCTCATTTTCCTCTTTACTTCCTGTTACAATATGAGATTCTTTCGTGATTAAAGCCTCATATTTTTTTAGCAGTATTTCTTTGTTATTTTACTATTCTCAAAATTGTTTCAAGTCTAGGAAATGACCTCAACTGTTATTATGCTATTATTTTGAATTTCAAAACTATTTTTCCTATTTTCATCCCTTAAAAACTGAAGCAACAATTTATCAAATTCTTTCAAAATTAATTTTTTTTTTACTCTCCACGACTGTCCCAAATAATAGACAACCCAACATAGAACCTGGTCTCCAAGATCAAACTAGCATTGCTTTGAACCTTTTTAATACTATTCTGCAAACAACGACTAACCGGGTTGAATTAGAACGTTCATGGGCAACTATTGAGAGAGATATTAGCATCCAAGAACAAAGGGAAGCTAGACAGAGGCAGTTGGGAAACCAACTCTAACTTATCCTTCCTTTTGATTTTTACCCTTTAATTACCTTTATCTTTACAGATGCCTTGACGGTATACTTTAGAGCCTTAAAATATAAACTTAGGAACAAGAAAGGGAAGGAATATTTTGAGCTTGTCTTTTAAAGTTGAAGCAAGCTGACTTGCAAAGGGGCATGATACAAAAAGGTGAGAAACATATTTAGATTTTTTTTTACACATTATACAACGGTTTGGACCATGCCGATTCCTTTTCTCCAGGTTATCCCAAGTCAATAATTTGTTGGTTAAGGTCAACCACATCAAAATTTTGAATTGCAAAGGTCCCTTGGATTTCCACAAAATCTTCCACCACTATTGTGGTTGGACGTTTTTCCTTTCCTCCTACCAAGATTTGTATCCCAATTTGGTTGTGAAGGATCCATCTCTTGAGTTATAGGACCAACATAAATAATCCTCGATATCTTGTGTTAGGGTGACAAGTTTTCTCACAATTGAGACAAAATTGAGTTCCATTCATCCTGAAGAGCCTGCAGAATATCTAAGGTGGTCATGTATTTCCTTCATGCTGATCCTTGAGGCTAGGGGAAACCACTGCATGATTCATGAAGAGAAATAATGTTATTATTCCTTAAGGAAAGGATGAGAGGTGAAGAAATTCTGAAGGATTTTCCTTCTCCCAACTAGGGGTCCTCTCCCACCCTAACCTTTCTCCTATCTCCTATTTTCCATACCACCCACTCTACTACGAGTGAGAAGGTTTCGACCAGATAATTCCACACTATGGATCCTTTATAGGACTTGTTTGGTTTCCTTAACCATTCAATGACTGAGAGGTTAGGAAAATATTTAGATTGTATTAGTTTGGTCCAGAGAAAGTTCCCTACCGAAAGCCTCCAAAGTTTCCTTCCAGCCAAGGCTCTCACAAAAAGGCAGAGATCTTTTATACCCCAACCACCAAAATATTTGGTAGAAACTAAAGAGAACCAATTCGCTAAATGTAACCCCCCTGTAGCATTGTTTTCAGCCCATAAAAAATGACTACTGAGATTTTTCATCTTGTCAAAGATTCCTTTGGAAATGGCTGCTATTGAGTTCCAGTATACTGGAATTCCTTCCAGAACAGACTTTAGTAAGCTAGTCTGCCTCCTTGGGACAAAGTTCTGAAAACCCAAGAGTCAATACTCACTTCCACCTTTCGGATAAGACAGGCCCAATCTAACTTCTTATATTTTTCAGGCTTTAGATGTAAGCCTAAGTATTTAAACCCTGCTCAAAATATTTTTATTGGACAGGAAGAAGGTGGAGAAAGGAGGTTACTTTAACCCCCAAACACACATTGGTTAGTAAACAAGACTTTTCCAGGTTAATATTCATGCCACTCACCTTACAGAACAAGTCTAAAGTTTTCTTGAGGGAAGACACATCCCTCAGTGATCCATAAATACTTACCCATATGTCATCAATGAAGAGAAGATGAGAGATCGCTTATGTTTCTATCACTTTTAAGCCTCTTAACCGCCTTTCGTTTCTAGCCTCGTTTACGAGCCTGCTTAGGGTTTCTGCGATGATTAGGAACATAAAAGGGGATAGGGGATAGCATTGGTGAAGGCCTTTGGAGGATCTAAATAAACGCGAAGGAGCATCGTTCATCAGGATCGCGAAAGAGGCAATATTTGTCAGTGTTTCATGGAAACCTGCACAGGAGACCTAGCTAAAGCATACACAAACAAATCTTATCAAGAAAAGGAATAGAGATACACAATGAAGAATGAGAATCAATGCATATTATGATCTGATCAATGAGTGAGTGATATTTACTCATATAGGCAAGGACATCCTATAAATAGGAATGCATGCATAATAGTGATGGTATAAAATTAGAAATTCTAAAATAAAACTAGTGATTTATCATCGACTGAACTAGTGTTATTCCCACTGAACCAGGGATGATTTTAGGGGCTAAATTTCGCTCATGGGATAATTTTCCATGGTTTTTCCAAAAACAAGATTCACTATTTTAAAAATGATTCGCCCAAATTTTATAGGATAAAATTATTTTACCTTAAAAATCGCCAAAAGTTTATAAAAACTATATAAAATACTTAGAAATTTGAATATTTTTACAAAAATATCGCCAAACATTTATAGTTCACATATGAAGTATTGGTAAGATTCGCCAAGTTTTCTACATTTTAAAATAAATTTCCATCCTTAAAATCATCCCTGCACTGAACTAGTGTGCCGAAAATAGAAATTTCTCCAACAACCCCCCTGAGCATCACCATGGAGTAAAAAATGAGTCCCGACTAGGATGCCATATTAGGTACTCATGTACAATGCAACTAATGAACACTGAATAAAAGTTAGGAAAGAGGGAAAACCACGTGGGAACAAAACCCCCCTCAAAAGACAATGTATCAAAAGAAGAAAAGGCAGTTACTAGGCAACAATGTTCTTCACTGCAAGACGATCCTGCAAAGTCTGAAAATTCTTCTCAGTGAATGTCTTGGTGAATATGTCAGCATTCTATTCATAGGAAGGACATAACTGCAAATCAATGATCCTGTCATGTACTAAATATATGATGAAATGCATGTGGACCTTAATGTGTTTGGTTCACTGTCGTTGTACTGGATCTCTCCAAAATATCAATGTACTCTGATTGTTACACCATATGATAGTCAGACAATGAAACTGGATACCACGCTCGGTAAAGAAGTGTTGAATCCAAAGTGTTTGAATGACACAATTGACTACTCCTCTGTACTCGGCCTCTGCGAAAGATATAACAATGGTTGATTGCTTCTTAATTGACCAACAAATTGGGCCTGACCCCAAACTGAGAGTGTACTCGGACGTGGACTTGTGATCTATGCTATCACCAACCCAATATAAATCTGTGAAGCCTCTGATATCTAATGCACAACTAGATTCATAGTGAATCCCATAGCTGTGAACATATCTGAGGATGCACTTGGAAGCCTTCCAGTGTAGATCACGGGGTTCCTTCATGTATATGGAAACCTCTCCTACTGCATATGAGATATTTGGACAGGTGTGGGTGAGATATAGAAGACTCCCCACCAACTCTCGATACAAAGTGTTTTCCACTAATGGTGTATCCCCACCATCCTCAAGTCTGATCCCAGATAAGAAGGGTGTAAGTGCAGACTTACAGTCTGTCATGTGGAATCTATCCAAAAGATCCATGACATACTTATCCTGATAAAGTTTGATGTTGAAAGCATCTTGACTGATCTCAATACCAAGAAAGAAGTGTAGTGGACCCATGTACATCATAGAGAACCTGTCATGAAAAATATATTTGACCAAAGAAATTGCTGAAGCAGAGCTACCAGTGATCAAAAGATCATCAACATAGAATACTAATATCATCACAGAGTTAGTAGTCCTCAACACATAAACATTGGAATCAGATTTACATCTAACAAAATCATGTGAAAGAAAGTAAGAATCCATATTTTTATACCATGCTCTAGGTGCCTACTTGAGGGCATAGAGAGACTTCTTCAGTATGCATACTAAAGATGAGTTCTGAATGAACCCTTGTGGTTTCTCCATGTAGATCTCATCTGAAATATCACCATGAAGAAAAGAATTATTCACATCCATCTGGTGAACTTCCCATCCTTTGGCTGCTACAATGGCTAGATCCAAGTGAATGGAGTCCATGTTTTCTAAAGGAGCAAAGGTCTCATCATAATCTATCCCATGAATCTGCTGAAATCCTTTTGCAACTAATCTGGCCTTGTACCTTCTCACCTTACCATATGTTTCTCTCTTGGTCCTGTAGACCCATTTGCATCTATCAAGTTTCCTCCCTAGTGGAAGTGGAACCAGATCCAAAGTCTAATTCTCTAGGAGAGAGTCATGATGCTCCTGCATGGATGCTTCCCATAGTGGATTGCCAACAACCTCACTGTAGGTATGTGGATCAGAAGATTGAACCATATAGCAATGCATGGGAATCACTCATTCAAAAGCTGAAATTACATGAGAATGATCCACATGTTGAGATCGAGTCCTCCTCAAATCCAATGGATCCCCTGCAAGGTTACCTGCTGCTTGAAGTGTGGATTATGCCCACTTGGGCATTTGTTGAAGCTCCAATGTTGTCTCCTCATTTGGTTGTACTACCTTCCCATCTGCATGTACAAAATCCTTTGAATCTGTGTCTAAATATGTAACATATGAGTGTGTGGAATCATCATATTTGATTTTGGGAACTGATGGAAGCACAAGAGTCTCTGCATGTTGCACTGGATATGCATGAAAATGACTCTCCTCAAACTAAACAGTGCACTAAGTGATGATTCGATCTATAGAGGGATAAATCAATTTGTACCCCTTCACATCATCTGGATATCCCACAAAGATGCAAGGTGTGCTTTGTGGATCTAAGGCTTTCCTCTTTTCACAAGGAATATGGGCCCATGCTCTAGATCCAAAGATGTGGAAGTGGGTGACATCTGGTTTGTCACCTGTCCAAGCCTCAAAAGGTGTCCTATCGTAAACAGATCTATGAGGTAATTTTTTATGTATGTAAGTAGCACATTTAAGTGCCTCAGCCCAAATCTTGGAAGGAAGTGATCTTACATGAAACATGAAACTGGTCATATCCTTGAGATACCTCTTCTTCCTTTCAACAACTCCATTCTATTATGTATTGTATGGAACTGTGTGCTGCGACTAGAGACCGGCTTCACGATAAAGATTCTGAATTTATTTGTTGATATAATACCCCCCATTGTCTGTACGAAGGATCTTGATTTTCTTCCTAGTTTGTGTCTCTACTAGAGCTTTGAAGTCTTTGAGATGCTCAAAAACTTCAGGCTTTTGTATTAGAAAATAAACCCAAGTATAGCGTGAGTAATCATAAATGTAAGAACATACCTTACTTTGTTGATGGACAGATGTGGAAATGGACCCATGATATCACTGTGAACAAGCTCCAAGGAAGAGGAGGCTCTCCTTGGCTTCCCCTTTTCAATTTTCTCTTCATGATGCCTGCCAAGAATGTATCCTTCACAAACCCCTTTAAAAAATTGATTGTCTAGCAAGCCTTATCCCATTCCTTGCTTGGAAAGTTGTTTCATGTACCTAAAGTTTAAATGACCAAATATCTCATGCCATACTCTACTACTATCATTAGCATGTGTAAGTAGAAAATAGGAGTCAGAGTCAATAAATTTAGTGAACTTATACAATCATGATTTGTGATCTACCTCACCAACTGCAATATTGGAATTGTGTTCATTTGTCGGAAAATCCACAGTGTTGACGACAAGTTGTCATCAACACTGTGGATTTTCCGACAAATGAACATAATTTTCACCACAGAAACTTAAATGAATATTGGAATTGTCATGGATGCCAAGTACAGTAACCAAATCTGATGTAAATTCAACCCTTTTACCTGTTTGAGTGATCTGATAAAATGAGAGCAGATTTATACAAAGCTTTGGAACATGTAATACATTCTCAAAACTTCCATTAGGGAGTTCCACTCTTCCCTCTCCTGCAACTACTATTGGAGTATCATCCCCCATGAGAATAGGAGGTCCAGAGCATGAACTCAAAAAAGTAAAAACTTCCTCTTTAGATTCCATATGATGTGATGCACCATAATCTATAATCCATTAATCATATGAGGAATTACTTGCAACCAGAGCATGATGATTACCTTTCTTAGGCGCACGATATTCTTCCTTCTTCTTCTTGGATCCTTCAGGAATGAGGTCTCCAAGGTTATTCTTCTGAAGTACCTGTGTCATAAGATCGATTTGCTTCTTCATGCATGTGGATTCTCCATGATTCAGTTTATTTCAATATGTGCACTTATTTCCCTCCTTCTTCTTCCATTTGGAATTTAAAGAATCTTTGGAACCTGAAGAATCCTTGAAAGGTTTGGAATATCCCTCCTTCTTTGACTCTGGATGTAATAGCTCCTTTCGTTTCTGCTTCCATTTTTTATTGGAAGACCCTTTTCCATCATGCATGGTGAGTGCATGTTATTTGGGATATTTCATGAGGCCCATCTGTATGAGTTTTTTATTCTCTTGTGTGAGAGACTCAATGCACTGAGCCATCGTAGACATTTTCCAATTTGCTCCCAAAAGACATCTTCCAGAATGGAAATTGGAGACATATACAACATATTTTGGTCACAGCTTGGACAAGATTGTTAGAGTAAGTTGTTTCTCTTGTGTAGACTTTTCAATACCACATTCACCCAAGCTCAAAATCAAATATTTAAATTTAGTAAGCAAATCATGTATATTATCAAAACTTTTAGGGTCTAAGGTATTCAACTCTACCTCAAGAATATGACCTCGCATATCATCTTGCTTTCCAAAGAGTCCTTCCAAGGTGGTCCAGATATCGTTTGGAGTCTTACATGCGGCAACATGAAACCATATATTAGTGGATATTAACTCAAGAAGTAGTCCTGTGGCCTCATCCTTAGAGTTCACCCATCTGCTCTTCTCAAGTGTTGAAGTAGGTTCTGTTTCTGTCGCCATCATCAAATTATATAGTCATTTTCTTTTGAGTTGGAATGTGTCCTTTGGATTTCATTAAAAATATATGTATGGTGTGATTATTATCACCAGACTTGATTGAAGAAGTTGCATCTTCTACATCCCTGTTATTGATTCTGAAAAGATCCTGAAAACTCAGATCGTGGATTTAGAGATATGATTGACGGTTCTATGGCAACTATAGATATGGTAAAACAAATATATATCCTAAAATATGATGTGGGTTTTGGATAGTTTTGGTGAGCATGAGCATCCCTATGTTATACGTCTCTGGTCAAAATTTCATCCCGACCTAGATCACAAATTTTGAGATATGGCTATTTTACTATAGAAACCCTATTTTCCGGAGGGATGTTGAATCGTCGCACCCTAGAGAAGGATGACGTGTGATGATGCTAAATCATCACACCCTATTGCAAGAAATAGTGTGATGATTTTCAAAAACTGAATTGTCACACCCCAGATGAAGAACATAGTGTGACGACATCGCACCTTTGATGTGTATAGCCTACGACGATTCCAATCATCACACCTTTTGATAGGGATAGGCCACGACGATTTCGGAAACTTAGTTTACTCAAATCCTCTTTCACTCTTCTCTAGCTTGTCTAGGTTTCTCCAAGCATCTCGACTCTGGTACCATGTCAATGTTTCATGGAAGCCTGCACAGGAGACCTAGCTGAAGCATACACAAACAAAGCTTATCAAGAAAAGAAAGAGAGATACACAATGGAGAATGAGAATCGATGTATATTATGATCTGATCAATGAGTAAGTGGTCTTCACTCATATAGGCAATGACATCCTATAATTAGGAATGCATGCATAATAGTGATGGTATAGAATTAGAAATTCTAAAATAGAACTAGTCAGTTAACTCCCACTGAACTAGTGTTACTCCCATTGAACTAGTGTGCCGAAAATAGAAATTTCTCCAACAATATTAAGGCTAACCATTATCCAGTTTGCCACTTTGAGTTTCATACCCAACTGGATGAAGACTAGTCAAAGGAAGGTCCAATTTACGCGATCATAAGATTTTGACAGGTCCAACTTAAAGAAGGCAACTTTAAGTTTCTTTGTTTTAACTGAATGTAGAGACTCTTGTGCTAAATCCATTGTGCCGTGAATCTTCCTATTTTGTAGAAAGATAAATTGTTCATCACTTATTACCTTACTGAGGATAGGTCTTAATCTCCATGAAAATATTTTTGTAATCAGTTTGTAAGTCACATTGCAACAAGAGATTGGGAGGTAGTCCTCGAGCATTTCAGTGTTCTTCTTTTTCGGGATAAGGCACAGGAAGGTTTTGTTAAGTGGGCCAAAAATTATTCCAGAAGATTGAGATTCTTTGATCGTGAGGAGTAAATATTCCTTTAAGCATTCATAGAATAATTTGAAAAACTCCACTGGAAAACCATCCGGGCCTGGAATTTTACCACTCTGCATTGAGAAAAGGTATATTCTTACCTCATCTACTGAAACTTATTTTAGACGAAAAAGGTTCATATCCTCAAACAATAAGGACTGGAATTTTTCCACTACCTAAAGGATTTTTTGATGGGGAAACCTTCTGGGGTCTAGAAAAGATATTTAAAGTGACGAACCCCTACCTCTTCTTTTTCCAGGAAGGAACTTACTTAGATTCCTTCGCAAGTCTAGGTCTCCATCTCAAAGAGATGGGGAGATGGTCTAAGCTCCCTCCTTATTCTACTTTTTAAATGAATATTAGTCCCTTCTCCAAAAAACATTTTGTTACTAGGAATCTATCGAGTTGTTTCACAACTTCATCTCTCCCTGTTCATAAATTATCCAAGTCAAAGTGAGCTCTACAGGTTCCATGTTCGTTAGATTTACAAATTCCAGAAAGGATAGAAAAAAACCACTTTTTCGATCCTCTGTCGGACGGGGTCCCCAAACTTCTCTCATCAAGAGATTGAAATTCATATCTCCTCCAATGCATGTTAAAGGGTCATTAAAAAATCCTTCACTTTTCGGGTTTCCCAAAAGGGAATTCTATCAGTGTAAGGACTGTAGATATTTATGACAGAGAAAGTGTAGTCAACATATTTATGTTTTAGGTTCATAGAAATGGAGGAGATTGAAGAATATGAAGAAAGGGATTTAAAATCCGGACTAATCTTTAGCGTAGACCGCATTAAAATCCAAATATTTTAACCAGGGGATAATAACCTTTATTGCTATTTCCCCTTTACACATTGTCTCCTGTAGTAAAAGAACATATTGATTAAGGATTAGGAGCAACCTTTTGAGGGATATTTTTTTCTGAGGGCCACCAATCCCTCTTGCATTGTAGGAGAGAAAGATCATTTTTTCATAGGGGAGAGGGATTTCCCCGCTCTAAGGGCCCTTGTGATGGTGGCCTGGGTGCCTTTTCTAATTTTTGTTTCTGTGATTTATTTAGCTTTCAAAATACGATAATTTCTTCCAGCGGTAGAAATTTGAGGGACGTCTAAGGATAAACCTCCTTTGGATGGGGAAACTTCCTTGGGTTTGTATTTAGTCCTCAAGAATAAAGTTTGGAGGA
>JASDQU011378562.1:4202-15569 GCA_032191745.1 Picea mariana | reverse complement strand
CCTGAGGTTTTTCTATGTTATATTGATGTTTGATTCTTAACATGCAACAAATTAAGAAATTGCTCTTTACTGATGGATTTAAGCCCACACATCCACCCATAGTATGTTCTGATAATGAATACCTACTTCATCATAGCCTTTATCCATCCCCTACACAAATATCAAGGGCCTGTAGTAAGGTTAATACATACCCATAAGATCTCAACGACCGATAGGACCTTAGTCATTTGACATTTAAAGAATCTGAAGGAACTAGAGATGTTAAAGACACTAATTCAGATGATGTTAATAGTTCCTATTCGAAACCCCTGAGGTTGTGAAAGATAAACATAGGGAGTGAGGATCACCCTAAACTAACATCCATAGGGGATTATTGGTATGAACAAACTGTGACAGAGATATAATCTCTTGTTGGCATAGGGGCAGACCCAGGGTTCAACGCTTCAACAGCGCACCAACAAAACCTTAACTACCGGCCCTTTCGGAAACACCTACAAAGTAGATGAAGTCTCACCCGAGGTAGAAGCAGGGGTGGTTGCAGGACTGAAGTGTCTACAACCTAGATGGGACACAGATTTTTTATTACTACACTAACAGAGCACTTAGCAGTTAACATTCATCAGTATTTAACCCTTATTCACATCGCAAATCGAAACCCTAATTACAGAGCATCGCAGTATTCAACAAGATATAATACATCTAATCACTTAGCATATAGAAATAGATAATATCTAGCATTCATTCACATTACTAATAACTAAGCTACTGTATGAGATGCATCTAGCATATATCACTACACTAAGCATAAATCTCATCAACAACATAACAACTATAATGCACAAAGCAACCACAACATGAGATATATGTGGTTCACCCCAGTGTGGGGCTATGTCCACCAACTCTTCTCTTCTTTATTGTCTTCTTTCAATATTCTACAAGAACAGAGCCTCAAGAACCCACTCTGCATAGGACAGGAGATATGCTCACACTTCGCTAGATCCTCCTTCCCTGAGCTAGGTTTAAGCATAGAGCCTTCTTACAATCTGCACACGAGATTCTTACAATCACTTGCACTTGGCTCTACAAGCTCTTAACACATAGTATGCACGAAGCATACACAATTGTTCGCACTTATTTCACCAGCCACATTACACACTTAGGTCTCTCACCAAGAGTCTCCCTTACTTACATTGCCTAGCTTTCTATTTATACATTACAAAAGGGCCTAAACATGGGTAAAACCATGGGCTGACATCCTATACCCGTTACATAAACCCTAAATCAAAAAATTCCCTAAGAAGGGGCCAAGATCCCGTGATGTCTGCTTCTCCTTGCCCTCCACCTTCGACCAACTTGTCAAAGTCCCAACATTGGTCAAACATGACCAAGGTTCTCCAAAACTTGGTCAAGGGCCAACAGGCCCCCAACTCTCACATGTGACTCGTCCCAAGTCACTCTGATCTGGATAACTCTACCTCAAATGCCTCGAGCTTGGCTCAAGATTCTTCGACCTGTTTCTTCGACAAAGCCTCCTACTCGGTGAACTCTTGAATAACCTTATTCATCGCAGGTCCTTCCAAGTGTTGTTCCATTGTGGTGACCACTTGTTCCAGTTATGAACCTCAACCTTCAATATCCTCAAAAAGTATGAAAACTACATCCTACACTGGATAGAGTCGATGAGTCACTTCCATGACCTTACTCTGTATGGCATAGACTTGTTGTTGAACTGTGCACTATTCATGGGATCATTTCATCCTCTCGACCATTGGTAGTGGCTTCAACTACGCTTTCACTATTGTTTCTTTCTGCTTGGTCTCTTGAAGTTGTGACTCTAGTGTCCTTAGTTTAGGGTCCTCTGCAAGGTTCTCGTAAGTCTGCACACTTCGACTGATAAGTTGCTTACATTCTAAGGCTAATGCCTTGATTCTATGGACTATGCTTCGGGCAATTTCTTCTCTCTGGTATCACACTTCCTGCAGAGTGTTTGGCACTGCTTGTAACTCCAGTTCTATTATCCTCTATTGGAGCTACTGAATGGTTTCGGCAAGCTTACCTACTTGTCTTTCAGCTGGGTCTTCTTCCATCTATTATAATCCCGTCACAGAGCGAAGTGATCTAGTGACTGCCTCTTTAACTTTCTATTTATACATTACAAAAGGGCCTAAACATGGGTAAACCCATGGGCCGACATCCCATACTTGTTACATAAACCCTAAATCAAAAAATTCCCTAAGAAGGGTCTGAGATCCCATGATCTCCACTTCGCGTTGTTCTCTGCCTTCAACCAGCCTGTCGAAGTCCCAAAATTGGTAAAATGTGACCAAGATTCTCCAAAACTTGGTCAAGGGACAACAGCTCTGTTGCAGGAATATGAGGGCATATTCCCTACAAGATTTTTAGAACTAAAATGTATTAAGGGAGACTTAGGGGAGATGAAGATAGAGATAAATACTAACTCAAAACCCAACAAACATAAGCCATATCGCTTGAACCCTAGAGTCAAAGAGAAAGTTAAGGAGATTGATAGAAATTTAGCAATGGGGTTGATTTTGCCTGTGGATGAGGTTGAATGGATCAATCGTATTTTAATACAGATCAAGAAAGGTATTGAGGATATAAGAGTTTGTGTGGATTATAGGAGCTTGAATGGTTCCTATGTACATGACCCTTTTCCCACTCCCTTTAGTGATGAGTTCCTAGATCAAGTAGTGGGGAATGAAGCTTATTCTTTTACAAATGGATTTTTTGGATACCACTAAGTTAGAATTGCAATAGAAGACAAGAGAAAGACTACATTCACTATCGAGCGGGGATCATTTTCCTATAATGTTATGTCTTTTGGGCTCAAGAATGCCCCAGCAGTGTTCTCTTAGATAATGATTGCATCATTCCATGAATTCATTCACAAGTTTATTGAATTCTATATGGATAATTGGAATATGTACAACCTATTAAAGGAGAAATTTGATCTATTATGGATGATGTTTGATCTCTGCAAATAGCTACAGATTTCCCTAAACTTGAAAAAGTGTATTTTTTGTGTACCATTTTGGAATCTGCTTGGACATATTGTATGTAGGGAAAGAATGTTAGTTGATCCTACAAAAGTTGCAGTGATACTGAATATGCCTCCTCCTACAACTACCAAATAGTTGTGGTCAATGCTAGGTTACACGGGCTATTGTCGCAAGTTTATCATAAATTACGCAAGCATAGTTACCCCATTGGAAAAATTGCTAAATAAATCTGAGGCTTTTAGCTGGAATCCAAAATGCAATCAAGGCTTTGATACCCTTAAATAAAATCTAAGCATTTTTTCTATCCTTGTCTATACGAATTGGTGAGTGGAATATCACATACATATTGATGCTTCTAGTATTGCGTTGGGAGAAATCCTTGCGCAACCTAGTGAATGAAATATGTACCATCCTGTCTACTTTTCCAGCAAAAAGCTTTCTTAGGATGAACACAACTACACTACAACTAAAAGGGAATGTTTGGAAATAGTTTAAGCTTTTCAAAATTTTAGATATTATTTGCTAGGAAGTCACTTTAAATTATTTACGGATCACTCTGCTTTGAAATATATTGTTAATAAGTCTGTGTTAGAAGGAAGAATTTTTCGATGGTTATTGTTGTTTCGGGAGTTTTCTTTTGAGGTCATTGTTAATCCAATAAAGTTAAACATGGGTCCAGACCATTTATCTAGAATAGAATCAGGAGAGAGTGGTGGATCTATAGATGATCAGCTCCCAAATGCATCTCTTTTCAAAGTTGAAACTATTCATGACTACTTGTCTGACATTGTCATCTTTCTGAGCACGGGTCTCTGACCTAAAGGTTATTCTACAACTCAAAAGAAACACATAATGGTTCGAGAAGTAGACTATCAACTGATTACAAGACACTTGTACAATTTAGGTTTGGATAACATCCTCAGACGTTGTGTGCTTGACCATGATAGATCAAATATTTTGTGAGAGTGTCACAGTGGAGTTGCAGGAGGACATGTCAGCGAAAAGAAAAATTCCCAAAAGATATTACAAGCAATATTTTGGTGGTTGATGGTGTTCAAGGATGCCAAATATTATGTCAGGGCCTGTGACATATGTCAATGGGTTGGTAAACCATCACATCGATATCATTGACCTTTACTCCTTGTCTAAGCACTTCAATCCTTTGAAAAGTGGGCTATTGATTTCATTAGTCCAATAAACCCCCATGTCAAGCATGCAAAGGCATGATACATTATCACTGCAACTGATTACTTGACTCATTTGTTTGAAGTAGAAGTTGTTTGGGATTGCTCTGTAGACGCAGCAACATGGCTTATTTTTGAGAATATAATTACCAGGTTTGGTTATCCTTAAATATTGACTAGTGATCAAGGAGCTCATTTTATTAGTGAGACTATCATGACCCTTAGAAGATAATTTTTTATTCATCATCATAGGAGAAGTCCCTATCATCCACAAGCCAATGGAGCAGTGGAAGCATTCAACAAGATATTAGAAAGGGGTTCAACCAAATTATGTTGTGCCAATCGGGATGATTGGGATGAGAGAGTTCTAGTTGTGTTATGGGATTACAGAATCACTACAAACAAATTGCATAGGTACACCCCATTTAAATTGGTATATGGACGATAAGCAATAGTTCCAGCTCAGTTTATAACTCTGAGTTTATTCATTTCACAAGATACTAAGATGACTGACGATGAATCCATCGTCGCACAAGTTAAGGAACTAATGGAACTTGAAAAAGCTATATTTTTATCGGACTTTCATCATATGGTGGAGAAATCCCAGAAAAATTATTGGCATGACAAACATATCAAGAAGAAGTCATTCATGCAAGGTGATCAAGTCCTATTATACGACAGCAAGTATCAAAAACATCCAGGGAAGCTACAAATGCATTGGTTGGGACCTTTTATAGTTGTCGAAACCCATGAATCTAGTGTTGTTAGGCAAAATAGATGGTATTATTCGTCCCATATGGGTAAATGGTGTGCACCTGAAGCCCTATGTTTTTCTCGGTAAGTGAAATTGCACAGATATCATGTACGTGGGAGTGCATGTCGTAGGTAGGATTTTTCATTAGTTATTTTTTTCCATTTTCGTCAATAAATTGGTGACATGCCTGATTGTCACTTTTCCTAACATCTGGTTGTCCCTATCAATTTGTCCATCTTGAATATCAACTTTGTGGTCAAGGGGTGTCTCAATCAAATCCCTTCATATTTCTTATTTTCCAAGTTTTAAAGTCGTGCCCTATCGTTGACACTGTGGCAGTTGAATGTCGTTGATACCTTTTTGTTTTTGTCTTGTCGTCATTAGTTGAAGTCATTTACATCCTCAGAGCTATTATTACTTTTCCAGGTGATCGTTAGTGAGACCATTACTTTCTCATTCACCCCGGTATCCCTACACCATGTTTCTACTTATTCTCTTAACTTCCCAAATGGCCTCGTAGATTTGGTTGTGTCTAGTCGTCATGTCCAACAATAATGACAAAAAACTTCCATGTTATCTCTCTTAATGGTTGATAATTCCATCACCACCCCCTCACGTTTCCTATAAACTCTCCTTTTTCCTACTACTCATCAGTATCATGTTTTAATCAATTTCTTTGTATGTTCAGTCTTGGAGCCCCCTAAGAACTTTGTGAGCCCATGCCTTTGTCCACCAGTTCACTTTGTCTACCAACATTGGTCTGTTACGATGGTCCACATTCCTGGTCGGGGAGCCCTTCCAAAAACTACTATTCCAAAGTAATTTACCGATCCATCTGTTATAGTTCAGTGTGATCTACATGGGAAGGTCGAGCAAACTCAGTTGGTTGACCTTTATTTCACATATGCTTCCCTATTTCCATAGATGGCTATTCATGCATTTATGTATTGTAGCACATTTTTGGATAGACAATTTAAGTGGTAGTGGATACATGAGTACATACCACTGCGGGATTCTACCTTGATGAGTCTTTGCAACCTACCAATATTTGGAACTACTAAAGAAGTCGATCGTTGCATGAAATTATTCATCAACGGGGTGAAAAAAATCACCTTATGGTTAGACTAGGCCTATACCATCCATGTTGAGGACATTCATAAGCTCATTGGGTTATCCATGGAAGGGCAGGATGTTACAGACGTCTTCCAAGGCTTTAGGAAGCATTGTCAAAAAAAGGGTGAAATTAGCCGATATGACAAATACGGAACTAGGCAAGGAGGTCACGGAGTGCACATTGCGTTGATATATAATGAGTAGGTCCGCATGGCTTGCTATTTTATTTCTAGGAAACTAATGAAGAATTACACGAAAAACATATGCACCCTTGATGCCATAGCACTAGCATAATTCAGCAAAAATGGCCCACCATTGAATTGGTGTAAATATTTGCTCAAATAAATGTTCCAAGCTTGCACGGATGAGCATGAGAAGGTTGGGTACTTCATATATGGTTACTTATTAGTAGCATTATTTATGTGGAAGTGGCATCTACCACAGGGTCACAGCATCTCTCTCACGTCTAACGATCGCATCGCTAAACTCTTTGACCCCTGTCATATTCACATTGTGACCACCAACAAAATAGCTCACACTATATCCTTTTCATAGTGGTATAATTACCTCATCTTCGCAACACAAAAACCAAAAATCCCACAATCATTTCTCAATCAGCACACTCACAACATTTGGTTCGAGATGAATCATGATTGTACGTTTATGTGACCTCTTGGAGTTACTTCAGCTATTTTCCATATGAAACCTTTACCATTTTATCTGTCCAAGGAAATGTTCAACAAGGAATTCAACTCATGGTTAGGTGTCATTTTTTAAAATAATAAGTCGAGTGTCTCCTACATGATCCATGCTACCATGCAACGGTCAGATCCTCCACAGAGCTCTAGTGCAAGGACCATCTCAAAAAAGCGACACAAGATTCCTTCCAGCTCAGAGGAAGGGAAAGATGAAGGGGAAGAGGAAGAATAACATGGGGGGATGGTGAATATTACATTCTCCTATATTCTAGACAATGCCACTATTTCGATTAAGCATTTACATGAATTATTTGCTTCTACATTTACCTTGAAAAAGTAGTGCACTGATTCTCCCTCCAAGTCCTCCATTGACCCCATTGTCACTAATGCCACTCCATTTTTTCCCTTCCACCTCTAACCCACACTGCTACCCCTTCAATATGCACCAATACCCCCATTCCCTCCTTGGTCCCTATAATAACCATCATTGATGACCCCCCAGTGAAGAAAAAATCTACCCTTGTTATTGAGGAATTCACCAGCGAGTAGCATACCTTACTCGTTGATGTCCCATTCACAACTCCATCATACCCTTCTCACACCCATTTCGAAACCATATTTCCAGAGTCTGTCAACACCTATGTTTCAACTATCGAAACCATTGTTCCACTACCATCCTATGTTCCCTAGGTTCTGCAGAGCAAAGTCTCCCTGGAGATGCAACCAGAAACGGTTATCCATTCAGAGACAAAAATAGGAATAGAGACACACATTCTAATGGACCAAGACCCTCCACAGGACCAGTTGGATACTCAGTGCAATACCCATTCATCTCACATCATGATCTTGTTCAAGGATCAAATTCCACCTATGTTACAGGACCCATGCCAATGTCGATGTATTATGTACATGTGCCTAGAGAAAATAGAGGTTGTTTCCACACTACCGCAAGAGGTCCAATATTTGATTGTGCATAGTTTCAGAGCCACCTCATCTAGACCCATCATGTCCAAGCATTCTATTTCTAGTGGCCTCCCTCTTACATCCAAACTACCTTTGGATCCCTCTCTTACCAGTGGTGAGCTTGCCACTTGGGATACACCGTAAATATTGCATATTATTTGGGATTCCACCAATCATCTAGAATAGAGGATCATTTCAGTTGAACATGCCAATGATGATTGCCAACAGAAAACACAGCAACTGCAAGATGTCGCATATGTCACCGCTTCTACTACAGAATTTGAACATGGTTTCTTTCTGCAGGACAAATCTACAGTTGTGGTTGTGTTTGATAAGTTCACGCATGTCTGGCCTACCTTCTGAAAGGTCGTTCCTGATCTCCCCAAAGAAATCACTCATGGTGTTCCTCTACAATTCATTGATCTTGTTTTTTATGCTTGGTCACGCCTAATGGAAAGGACTGGCAGTCTTGAGTGGAATCAAGAAGTCAAGAAGCACTTGAGGGAAAACTAGAAATATGGGAATATGTAATGGGAAAGGGTTGGTTGTTGGTCATATTCTATGTTATTATATTTTTGTTTCTAGTATTGTTGTTGTTCTTTCTCGGTTATCAAGATATATCCAATGTTTTTATTGGGTCTGGTGTGATAAGCTATTGTAATGGATTTTGTGGGAATAATTGTGCTTATGCAGTATCGATAGAGTATGTAGTAGGTATTGGAACATGAAGTGTGATGTATAAGCTATGATAAGAAGGATGTACTAATGGGATCATGAATTTTGAGATATTGATAATACAAAAGATATTTTAGGCCCTAAATTTTTAGTTATCATGTGTATGACTATGCATTTTCTTCATTGCACAATTACTTTTGTATTGTGTATTTGGTATTTAGCCATTATCTATGATATATGGACTTTTATGTATGTTGCACAACCTGGTTAATCTCATGATTGTGTTGATTTAGACAATTAGTAATAAAATTTTTTGTATGTTCAAGCATGAATGTGCATTATGTTGCACCAAACCTGACTATTCATCCTCTTTGATTCACTTCACCTCACACAAGTCTCGGCTACATGTCAGGTGAGACCTGCTTCCCTTAGGGAAGGTTGAATATGCCAGCGCTACTAGACTAAAGTGGTATCTTTGTTGGCAACCTTTGAGAAACTTGGTCTCCAATTTTGTGATGATAATTGATCCAGGAGGATCTCAGTGGCCACCCACCTTTTCCAACTGGCTCAAAACAGTTTTTTTGTCAACTTACTATTTTTAGCATTTTTTCGATTCCTGAACTTTTGGGGCCATTTTGAGGGCCTAAACATATATTTTTCATGATATTTAACCTCGAGGATATCCCAAGGCTCTGATTTATCCCCCTAAATGAATATCACCATCAATACCTTTCCAACGATCTATCATGCGCTGAAAACGGAAATCGTATGCAAAAGTTACGACCCTGGAAAGTTGATGTACTAACTTACCCCAATGGGTATCACATGACTTTTGGCGCTCCATCTCCTAGGGTTAGGTTTTTGGATGTCTAGGGTTTTGTAATTCATGTTTATTGTAAAAATTTATTTAGAGCCTCACTGTACTCATCTTCTTGTGAATGAGCGTAGTCGTCACATCTCTTCTCAAAGATAAGTTTCCACCATTCTAGCAAGCTTGTTTTCAGTCTGCATTTTACAGTTTCATCGTATTTCTTATTTATTAGAAGTTAGGTTTTATTGTATCTCTGTTATTGTTCACTTTGTCTCTATGTTAATATTATAAATCTGTGGTGTCATTTCATTCCACTCCTAAATCTGAATCAGTGGCATTAAAGCAGTCTTCTCCTTGTCATTTTTTTAATGCATGTCCCCAACACAATCAGGGTATAGAGAGTTGGGTCTCGAGATTGTTTCTCTTGAGGATACATGCTCTCGCATGCCCAAGAAACCACCCATGGAAGGTGGAAATAAATATGATGGGACAGGATATCCTTTCAAAATGTTTCTTGAGGAAACCCTTGAGCGACAGAGGAGCGAGATGATGGACAGCTTTGCACAAAGCCTTCAATGGTTATCGACAAGCGATGCATCCACGTCAAGCGGAGGCACCACCTCCTTCAAGGTACAAATCAATTTTGATATTCATATATTTGAAGGTCAAATAGATGTGGATGTCGTAGATAAATGGTTAAACCTTCTAGAAGGGTATTTTTCTGTCCACAACTTTTCTGATAGAGAAAATATTACATTTGCACTCCTCAAGGTCATCCCCCATGTCAAATATTGTTGGGAGAATTTATGCGAGTAAAAGGAAATAGAGGGATCCACATTATTTGCAATTGCACCCACTTGGGTCTCTTTCAAGGATGTTATTAAGGAAAAATACTACCTTGTTGGAAGTTATGACGACTTGTATACAATATGGACCACACTGCGGCAGGAAAGAGACCAAATAGTGCCAAATTTCACCAATTTATTACATACCTTGTGCACCAAGATGGGTATCAAATATTCTAAGCGACATCTGGCGCTCAAGCACCGCAGTGTTCTGCATAGATACATCCAGATAGAAATGGAATTTTTGGACATCTCATCCTTGGGCACGGCCTATAGATATGTCGTCAAAATTGAGCAGAATATTAAATAAAAGACGCAGTAGTTTGGGTCTAGGGAACCCCTCGCAACAAAAGCAGGGCAAGGGCAGCCCCAACCCGTAGAGAAAAGGATAGAGCAAAGATGGAAAACCTCAAGACAACCTTTTGAGACCTAAGTTTGCATCCCTGCCCCTCCTGCCTCTTTTCCCTATGCCTTCATCAAAATTATTCCTCTTCAGGTTGGTTAAGTCAGTTTCCCTCTCTAAATGACTTGGTTTTTTATCATTATCTTTCTTGATTGATTCTTTGTGCAAATTGTTTTTACTTTCTTGAAGGATAATTACATGTCATGATTTGGTTCAAAACATTTTTCATCATGTTTTCCACTAATTGAGCATGCAGCAAGTCCACCAAGTATTTTATGTGCGTAAGAGACATATAGGACCACCAAGTCCTTTGTATGCATAGTAAGCTTCCACAAAACAGAACACAGCAATTTGGAGCAGTCATTTTCGAGACTGGATTGTGAAAATATATAGGTTAAATTTCAACGGTGGAGATCCAACAGGTCGATCAGATCAATGGCTCTCGCACATTCGGGGTTCCAAAACACACACAAGGTTTAATCGCAAGAGTCACACATAATTCACTATGTGACTTCGGTGCCGAAATTTCCAAGCACGGCATCCAAAAAATATTGAACATCAAATCACTGCATCGCTTCGACGATCATCCTCTGTGGATTTCCAAGCACAGCAATCAAAAAATATCTAATGTTGAAACACCAGTGCCACGTCAACAATAGTGACATCATGGTCAAATCATCCGAAGATCGAAGTCCCGAAGTGCCTAAGTTCCTTTCACGCAGGTCCTTCCTCAAGACGACATGTGGCACATGCCACCTGGTGTTGTTGGGTGTTTTACCCTACGGACTAGTAAGCTAGGGTTCTAAGCCTACATGCAGATCATGACCCTTCAGATTTAACCTTTATCCTTCTACCCAAAATCTCAACCCCTTTTCTCAGGCAAACACAGTAAGAATGAACT
>JASDQU011378561.1:0-22099 GCA_032191745.1 Picea mariana | reverse complement strand
TCATAGAGCTGGATACCAGGAAACTTTGGGTTTCCCTTTATACAAGGAGGAAAATTATTAACATAGTTATAGGGTCGGTCAGGGTATAGCCCGAATGACACGGGGTCCTCTTCAGCAAGGAATTTGTCAATTTCTGAGTCTGAGATTTCTCTCACTTCAATCATGCTGATCGTGTCTGCACGGAGGTTTGTTTTATTTTGAGGACTTCAAGAAATTAACCGACCAACTCTTGTGTTTTTGAAATTGACATCAACACTACCTTTTAACTTCTTACCTATAGGCTTCTTCACAGTTTTAATACAATCTTTTGGATGTGCAACCGGTCGACTGTCATGTTGAATGACCTTAGGGTAGCTTGAGGGTTCACTATTAGGGGAAAAATCACAAGCCTGGAGAGGTGGAGGAGAGGTTGTTGGGTTCACAAGGGTTTCCTCAATGACTGGCTTACCCACTTCTCCCAACTCAGGGTTACCAAAACCATTTCACGTAATGAACGAGTCCCAACAATAATTTTGTGACTATAACTAGTGCATGAGGATGATTTTAATGAGGCCATGATGAAATAGACTTGAATCTAACCTCTATTTTCTAAATATTTTCCTCATTTTATATAGACTTCTGAGTAGGTAATAAGGCATACTCAACGGAAAACCAATAAAACTCATAAGAAGGCGTAAATGATATAGGAAAACAAGTCTGAATCGTCCCTCACATGTGATGAATTGCTTCACTACAGCAAGTAAATCATGCCACCTAGGTTTCAAGAACGAAATTGGCATACCTCGATCACAACTGGTTATTTTTCGTGAGGTAAACAGTGAAGTCCAAGGGACTTCCTCCACTTTCGCGTTTTTGAACCATTTCTGACCAACCGCTGGCAATCACGTGGCTTGAATTAGGAACTCTTTTGTTACTTCCAATTGCAAATCACCGATTTTTTCCCTACATCCATCAAAGGTTAAGGAAAACTCTTGGGCGACCTGAAGATTAAAACCCTTAAATATTTTGATGAAAATATGCCAACCATTCCTTTCCAAATCTTTCCTAGCATTATCATACGAGAGTAGGGTTTGGATGTCGTTCAATTCGACCCTTACCACTGGAGCCATACTTGAACAGACAGGTAATTAACACAGAACACATAGGTAGGTTTTGCAAAAAGGAAACAGAGCCATAGCCCCAAGCCTTATCAATACACACTATGGTGATTCAAATGATAGGTAAGGTGTTTAATCAAAATGCAGGTGAAGATTTTTGTGAAACCCGAGACCATGCTAAGGAGTGATGGCATCCTATAAAGTGTATGCCACCTTGGCATTGGGTACATGCTAGGACCAGAGTACTCTGAAAACATAGTGTGTGCATCATAGTTTGATTGCAAAGTTAGGTCGGCTTACAAAATCGAATAGTCAAAAGTTTCATGGAAGAAATATGATAATAAATCAAACCAAAATCCATACATACAAAACAAAATCGAATATCAAATGGTGGGGGTCTTTTGTTCATACAACCATAAATCTCTTAGGCATGCTTAGACTCGAAAGGGTCAMAAACAAGGAGAGCAACATGCTCATAGAAAGAAACCACAATTMTGTAATAAACCATATGCTTTCAATGAAATTTTAAAACAGAATAGTAACGATAGTTGYGAGTTTTCATGCTTTCAGTCATGAAAACGAAGCATGAATAGATKATAGGTAAAATGTGATGATTTACAACTGTCGTTTAGAGAAAYKCTCATAAAGAGTAATAAAATTTCACAGACCCTGTGTAGGTAGCTTATAAAAATAATAATCATATAATCGCTGCCAACAGAGTTTTGAGTGAATTAAWGTTGGTAGAAGTGCAAGGACACATTTTTGGTTGTTTTGAACTCCATTGTAATTTTCTGAAGCTGAATTGAATACATATGCAGAAGAATTTGAAGTCTCTATGAAAAGATTCCAATGGTGGTGATATGAGTTTTGTCTCATTTCATTGTATGTATTTCMTGTGTTCTTTTATTCCCTTTACATTTTRTTTTGTTTAAATTGGAGAGTTAAAGGCCCAGAATTCATCTTGTGATGCTCTTGGCTTAAGCAATTTAAASTGTGTAATTTTCTGCGTAGCTAATTCATAATTCATTTCAATAATGCTCTGATACAAATATTTGTTTTCTCGTTCCTCTCACACTTTGCTTAAAATCAATTTATAACACAGATTCATTGCCTCATTTGGCCTTTATCCTCTGGAGAGTTTTACCAACCAATCATTTTTTTCATTCACTTTTAGGATATCGACTCGATAGCCCTGAGTGTTCCTCTCCTTCTTTTCCAACAACTTTATAAAAACCCCTAAAACAAACTAAATCTAGACACTGATTGCCAAATAAATATCAAGTGACATGAGAGAGCCCTCTTTGAGTTAAGCAGGCTAGTGCCTCATTTCTATAGGTTGAAACAGTTACCTTTGTCATTTGTCTATCAGCTAGACAAAATTTATAACAACTTGGACAACCTATCCCACCCCCTACTTGCCAAACGATTTCCCAGGAGGGGAAAAACGTTCCTTTTTTGAGCTTGATGTCATGATCTTGGGGGCTAGAGAATGGTGGTGAGTGGTGAGGTTCCACTCTTTGACACCTGGACGTTTGAGAAGGAGAAGGGTCTTCACCATGGCATGACTTCCTAGATGCTTGACACATGGCCTTTGGGGGCCCATCCATGCTTCTCCAACACTAACAAGTTCCTCAAAGTGGAAAAACGTCCCCTAAAGGGGTGATATCCTCCTAAATTAAGGTTTAATTTTTGCAAAAGATGAAATTTTAAGTGAATTTTTTAATATTATTTTTTTAAGGGGGAAACATTAGGGTTGTTGACCCCTAATATTGTGTTTTACTCCTTGATTTGTCGACAAACTATGCTAGCTACTTTTAGTATAAATAGAGATCATAAGATCTCATTTTGAATATAACTCTCCCTCTTGTGAGAGACTTGGTCTGAAATTTTTGGCGCTCTAGGATCTTTTAGCTCTTGTGTACACTTGTTTTATGGCTATGTTTATGAATGGTTGATGGAGGAAGGCCTAGTGCTAGCTTTGGATGACTCTTTCTATATATTGTGGTGGATTGCCTTAGCATTTCCCTTGATCTTGGTATAGTTTTTACTTTCTTTCTATCATTTTATTCAAGTCAAGTATTGTTATGCTAGGAGCTAGGTGGGAAGTATAAGGGCATACACCCCCACCATAGTCTTCACCATTTTATTGCTTCATCTCATCAATAACAAGGGTTTTCTAAGAGAAGTATAAGGGCATACACCCTCTTAGCTCAAACCCTAGCTTAGAGAAACTTTCTTTGGGAAGTAAAATGGCTTACACACCCAAGGAGGTAGCTTCTCCAATAGTAAAGGCACTAATCGTACTCTCTTTTGCATTTGAGATATAAAATCATTGCCTTGGGAAACATAATCTTTGACCTTTTAAAATTTCTCTTGCTTGAAGTTGATTTGTCTAATTGAGAGGATTATTCCCCTAATAGGGCGTCCCCTCTCTCCCAACACTCTAATTTATGTTACACACTTTAACTGATAGACATTAGGGCTGCATAATCCTATCTACTAACACTCTCATAACTCCTAATCTAACCCTAGACTAGCTATCTAACTTTTCTCATTTACTCTACTAACTAGGGTGCATATTTTGAGCTAGTTCTTCACAACTTTTCATGGTTGATTTTTCTATTGTTTTCCACTTATTGCTACAGCCATACGGGTGCAATTTTATGCAGAAAAAAATGTTACAACAACCATCTTATCTAGCCTTTTAAGTTCCTTGTTTCAGCCTATGTTAATTGTTAAATTTGACGCTGATTTACTTACCTAGTCTAGATATTTATATGTTGATTTTAGATGTTTTATTTACTAATATAAGATGATATATATTGCTGCAAAATAGGGACAACAATATTAACTTGATGATCCAACTAACATCTACCATTGCAAAGTGTGTTTTCTTGTGTCTCGGGTAGGTACAATCATCCAAAGAAGTACTATACTTGTGGGGCAACCATTTCTTAACTTACAAGGAATATCTCCCTACCTTTATTTCCATTTATACTTGACCTCTAGGGGATTCATTTCCACTTACCTTCATCTCCATCTCAATTCCCCCTAGGGTCACCAGGATCGCCTCCCTATAGTGACCTAGTCACCCTTGAAGTGTGAGACCTACATCGAGGTGACATTGGGTGTAGGATTCCCAAGTTGTAGAACTTGTTCTCTGGTTGGGTAGGGATTTGAATAACCTACAACTTTCTTTATAACAAAAGGAATTGACCCATCTATAGTTGAACATGATATCACAACTTACCTCGATGTTAAGCATGTCTGATACAAGCTTCACTCAGTCAATCCTTGTAAGGCAGTGATGAGCAAGTTTGAGGTAGAGAAGCTCATCAACGATGGTTTCATCTATCCAGTGCAATTGACATAATGGGTGTTGAATCCTATTCCTGTCAACAAAAAACAAGGTATGATCCATGTATGTATGGAATTTTTTGATATGAACAAAGCTTTCCCGAAAGATAATTTTCCAACCCCATTCATTGACCAAATTGTCAATGAATGTGCGGGTTGTGAGGTATTTTCTTTTATGGATGGTTTTCTAAGGAATAACCAGATTCAGATCAAGCTCGAGGACAAACATAAAATGACATTTATATGTCCTCGGGTTACATTCGCATACAAGAAAATGCCTTTTGGCCTTAATAATGTTGGAGCCACTTTTTAGTAGGCCATGTTGTTTTCCTTCCATGACCTCAAACAAATAGTCAAGGCATATCTTGATGATCTAGCATCACGTTCTCATAAGAGATATGATAATCCTGCCCATTTATGACTTATCTTTGAGAGGTGTCGCTACTATCGAATTCTCCTTAATCCAAATAAGTGTAGTTTTTACGTAACATCAAGTCACTTGTTAAGTTTTATCATCTCAACTAAAGGGATCATGGTTAATCCTTTGAATGTTGAGGTAATAGTTCAATTGGCTACCCCTCACACAATCCCCCAACTTCAAATTCTATAGGGGAAATCCAACTTTCTTCACTGTTTTGTTTCCAACTATGTCTTGATTACTAAAGGGTTTATGCGTCTCTTGAAGAAAGGGTTCCCATTCTATTGGGATGAAGCGACTCAACGCTCTTTCAAAGCATTGCAATGTGCTCTGATGTCTACGTCTCTGCTCAATCCTTCATATTATGGCAAGGATTTATTGTTGAATTTGGTTGTCAGAGAGTTGATTATTTTCATGGTCTTGGTCCAAGAGGATGACGCGTTCAAAGATCATGTTATATACTATCTTAGTCAAGACTTGGTAGGACCAGAAATCAACTACACTCATGTTGAGAAACATTTTTTGGAAGTTGTTCATGCTGTCCAACGGTTCTGTCATTACATCTTACTTCGCAAGACCACAGTCATAGATATAGTGAACCCTTTTTAATATGTGTTAACATGATAGGACATCGGCGAGAAAATTAGTCGATAGATAGTAAACCTACAAAATTTTGACTTGGATTTTGTTTTGGTGAAATATAAAAGGTCCTTCGTATTTGCTGAACTAATTTCGAAACTTCTAGTCGAAAGTGGTAACAATTTGCCCGAAGAGTCACTGATAAATGGGTAACTTTTCCTTATTGCATTTTCATACCCTTAGTATGGAGATACACTTGTGTATCTTCAAACTTTGAAGTGACTTTCTACTCCTTCTTGCGATGAGCGTCGATGAATACGCCATCAAGTGCAAAACTATCTTATCATCGATGATACTTTATATCGTCGAGGAGTGGATTTCATCTCTGTCGTTGTCTCACTCATGAAGAGGCAGAGATTGTGTTGAATGACTATCACACTGGAGCATGTGGCAGTAACCTGTCTAGGTTGGCAACAACCGAGAAAATTCTTCACACCAGATACTTTTGGCCCTCGTTTATCAAAGATTGTGTATAGGAAGTCAAGAAGTGTCACCTGTGCCAAATATTCTCTAGGAAGATGCAGGCACACCCTGCTCCCTTGTTTCCATTTATTGTTGTTGGTCCCTTCACCAAGTGGGGGATTGATTTTACTAGATGCCACTCGGTTTCAGATATGAAGCATCGTTATATCATCATGGTGGCAGACTACTTCACTAAGTGGGTCGAGGCCATGCCAATATTCAACATTGACATAGAAATGACCACACTTTTTGTTTTTAACTAGATTGTAGCTAGGTTCGGTTTTCCGAAGGAGATTGTCATAGACCATGGAATTCACTTCCAGAACAAGATGATTTCTGAGTTAACATCAAAACTGGAGTTTAAGAAAGAACATTCGTCACCTTACTACCCACATGAGAATGTTCAAGTCGAGGTTGTTAATAAGTCTCTCAAGACTATTCCTCAATGAACGATCAATTTGGCCAAGTCGAATTGGCATTTGATGTTTTACTTGGAAACAATCGAGAAAATTCTTTGCGCCAGATACTTTTTGCCCTCGTTGATCAAATATTGTGTATAGGCAGTCAAGAAGTAGTCTTTTTGTTATATGGACGTGTATTTTATTGTGCTTCTTTTCACTATGACACATGTCAAGTGAATCTTAGGTCTATGTTGGGTTTGCAGACGATGCTATATGACACACTCAGAGGCTTTCTTCTGTATCTTGGGTGATCTTCACTCCCTTTGTTCAGTTGATGTCTTCTGGAGGTATTTTTCTGGGAGAAGAAACTGATAATGTTGTCAAGTATAGTGTCGTAATAGAATTACTATGTGATGCCTTGTCACAAGGTATTTCTCACCTCTGGGTTTATCTAGATGCTCAATTGGATGTGTCTCAGTTACATGGAATATACCATGTCTACGATCCCAATCTTCACCAACGATTCCTTAGGATACATCTCTTAGAACACTATTTTGATTATATTACTTATATTTATGTTCCTATGAGATCTAATCAACTAATTAATACATTGGCTAATTATGTATTAGATTGACGTATTGCTCACACATAAAATTAAAAGAAAACACATACATGCATATGTAAATACATTTGTACAAAATGTTTTATCCATAAGGAAAAAATATGTATATATATATTAATGTGTCCAAAAAGTAATGTCATACCTATCTCTCCTATTAATGTGTAAAAATATGTATACCTATCTCTCCTTTCTCCTCACTAGGGGGCATAGGCATATCATGTTCCCTCAGGAAACTGATCCTTGCATAGGGGTAGTCCTCGGTCATAGGAATTTGATGCACCCACTAATAAAATAATTTGTCATCAAAGTCTTCCTATACTCTCCCTGCACCCTGTCGAGGAAACACAGTTTCCCACCTACATAATGTTAGATAGGAGGAAATATGGCCTCGTACTATCTCTCGTGTGATAAGACTTGGCACTCTCTCGAAAAAGAAAGTGCACAACATGATCCTAAACCCAAAGTTCTTGTTTGTTCTTCTTCGAAAATCAGTAAGTATTTTTTTAATATATGTGAGCATTGTAGTGCTCTAGTAAAAGATGGTGGCCTCTAGACACTGAGCTACACAATGCCTCTATGCACATGGATCCTGATGAAGTGTTGTGGATCCCGTGATTTTCCCAATCATGTAAATTATTATCCGAAGGTTGAGGCTTGTGATATTATGAATTGGCACCTGAGATACTAATTTCTTAGTACCAACCTCGTGATACATGCCAATATAGTCTTTTATGTTGTGCTGTTCGAGAGGAAAAGTACTCAAGTTAACAGGTTCCCCCCTCCTAGAGAGGCCGGTCAAAAAGTATATAGCCTCAGTCATCAGAGTCAATGATTGGACCTCTATCATGAAGGCCTCTATGTCTGGGTGGAAATACTCTATCAAATGGTTCAACAACCTAGGTTGTTCCCTCATGAATGGACACTGAAATAAATTCCACATACCACACTGCTTGAGTATGGAAATAGCCCCTGGATCCTCCTCTACCAAGACATCTAACTCCTCATGTTCTCTCTCTCTCTAGTGAACATACATCCTGTTGCATAAAAGTTTCTTAGGTTAGTTACTTGTTTCATTTATTTTGAAATCTTAAAGAGATGTATGTGGGATGTCTTTAAGACAATCACATATGTACACGGGCTAAGTGTTACTTTTCCCACGTATATACACGTGTTGAGTGTGGAAAACCCACGTACACATAGAACCAACCTTTTTATGAGGGTCTTCACCCTCTAAACAAATAAATAAACAATAAATGATGAATGGAAAGGATGCGAGAGGTCATTTGTACTTGGTTCAGATTTGAAGATCTTTAGTCCACCATAGCTCCTCAAATTCACATTTTAAAGAAGAGGGTTTTTTGGCTTTTTGGTTATTTTCCAATTTGCAGTGTTTAAAATCAACTGTCTACCCCATTTATAGACTTTTTTGGTTCTTTTTTCCCTAGTTTGGTTCTCTTTTTCCCTATTCTTGGCTTGCTGGGTACTTGAGTTTCTTTTTGAGAGATCTTTGGGTCGTTCTTATGAAAATTTTCTTTTGTTTTGGTGTTTTTATGAGATGGGTTACACTCACATCATCTCGTGGTAAAGTTGTTTTTCGACGCTTTCATATAGGTTAGGTTCTCTTCACCTTTCATCTTGCATGTTGTTGATTTTTTCCGCTTTGCCATACGATTGATCCCACCAAAGTGCGACATAAAACCTTCTATGCTACTTTAAAAGTGTCGTAATTAGGTTGTAGATCCTTCCTCTACTTGGATGCCCTAGATATATCCTTTGTTGCATTTTAGCATCCATGCTGTGAGTTTTTTCCATAGATTTGGGAGTCCTTTTAGTCTCACTATGACTATGTGTTGAAGCCCCATTCTTCTTTATCTTTTCTGGCTCACACATGAGGGATTGCCAAAGAGCATGGTTTGTTTTCTTTCAAATTCGCTTAAAATTTGAAACAAACATCTAACGATAGCTTATTTATTATTTTTGGTCTCATTTGGATTACTTAAGAAAAGAAGCCCCCTTGGAGTCTTCTTTAATCTCTTTTTAGATTCTCTAAAATTGAAAATATTGTCGAGTGATCTTGTTTCCCTTCACGGTCATCAAACTAAAATTTGAAGGAACATTTTTCCGGTGGTAGTTTATCCATTTTTCGGTATGGACAATTAATTTACGGATAAAGGTATGCCCTAGGAGCTTTGATTCACTAGGAGAGTATTCTCATGCGTAAGGCTAACCCCATTTCAGGCCCGAGGGACTAAATTTTTGAAAAAGGACCATTCTCCCTGGTTTTGGTTTATCTATTTTTCGGGACTTGGAGATTATATACAAAAAATAAACCCCCTCAGAGTCCATATTTAATCTCTTTTCAGACTCCCTAAATATTAAAATATCTTTGAGTGACCTTGTTCCTTTCACACTCATTAATTGGTCTAGAAGGAATATCTATTTGGCATAAGTTTAACTCTTTTTCCAGCTAATAGATTATCCAAGAAAATGGTATGCCTCAGGAGACATGTATCTCCAGGAGAGTTATCATAAGTTATATTTTATACGTTTTTTGGGCTAAAGGGATTAAAAGTAGAAAAAGACTGTGAGTCCATAGTTAAACTCTTTTTCAGACTCCTTAAAATTGAAAAATATATCTGAGTGATCTTGTCTCGGTCACACTTGTTAAAATGGTTTTGAAGAGACATCCTTTCGGTATAATTTTAACCATTTTTTGAACCGAATGGACTAATTATGAAAAATAAACACTCCAGAGTCTTATTTTAGTGTTTTTCATATTCTCTAAACATGAAAAACCATCGAGCTTACCTTCTCTAGGCTCGTAAAACTTCACATGGAAGGAGTCTTATTGTGTCATCCTTAATTGCATAGCATGTCTCATCCTTGCATCTTTGGCCTAATTCCGGATTCATGTTGCTATTAACTGAACCTTCAAGGCATTCCTTAAATGCAAGCCTTGTAGCACTTTTTCCCCTTGCGATATGCCCCCTTGAGCCATTGAGGAATTTTCCCAAGTATCCTTATCCTGCAAATGTCTCATTGCACTGAGCATCAATATGTTCCATCCACTTGGAACTAGTTTAATTTCCTGTGACACTCTTTCCTCCTTTGTAACGCAACATTTTTTTTATTTTTTTCAAGCTCGTTAAATTTTTTGAAAAATACAAAAAAATAAAATATTTCGAAAAGTGGGGATGGGATATACATTCTCTTTTATCGGAAACAAGATAGTCACCCTTGGACAAAGAAATCCTTCTATTTGTTCTCCAAGCATTGAGATCTAGCATGACCTTGGGAAGATGTTCTCGTTGCATAGAGTTGTGTCCTCCTCCATTTGGTTACTCTTCCAAACATATGGAGAGTTTGTGGTGCCTCCTGTGTCACAGACTTATCTCAAATATATGCTTCTTGAGTATCATCATTTTGTCATGCTTTTGACCAAGGGAAGATTTATCCAACCTGAGTCGTACATTCTGTAGTTGATCTCTTGAATTTCATGAGTCCTCCATCCCAAGAGTCTTGTCAAGTGCCTGATGATCGAGGTCTTCCTATATTTCCTCGATGACATGTCGAAGACCTCATAGTAGTGAGTATTATACTCCTATTGTACTTCTACTTGAATTTTGAAGATCTTGAAGTTGTTGCTCAAGCTATGAAGTTATCATCTCCATCCACATGCATTGATGCTTCCTGAGGATGCATATCATATTGTTCTTGTATATCTTTAGATGATTTTGACATGTAGATCCACTATGTATTGTTTGCGGCTACAATTTAAATAGAAATTCATATTTTTCTCGTAGTCATGATTACTATATATATGAAATGGATCTGCAGTTTACTTTATTGGCAACCATGTTTAGTTTATATCGAGCATGGGTATGCCCACCTTGGAGAGATTACCATTATTTTCTAGATGACACACTCACAAAAACTTGTATCAGACTCACTCAACTCTGTGCCTTCCCACATTGTAAAGATATTGTAATGTATTTCGGCCATCAATTGCTCTTTTGACCTCACACATTAGGGGGCATCTATTATAGTCCAAAAATTCTACATATATGCATCCACAACATTGGCCCATCCATTTGAATACTTTTCCAAAAATACTGTTGAGGCTTCCTTCTAAAAAACCATTTTTTGGATAGTGTACGCACCCTGCGGCACTAATAGCCTGCATACACACGTGTGTTGCATGCTAGTTAGCCTGCGTACATATTCTTGCTGCATGCTAGTTAGCCCGCATTTACCTCCAAAAGTTGCAAAAAATATAAAATTTCAGGAAATTTGGTGGAGTTTACGGGCTATGGAGGGTTTCCTAACCATTTTCCCCTTGTATCCCATCCCCAAACTCAACAAACATCTTTTTCTCATATAAAAAGAGGTCTTGGGGAGTCATTTATACACATGAACAAGAGAATAAGAAAACCATGCCAAAATCTATTCCCTTTCATTGCCCAATATTTGCATCTTCCTCTGAGTTTTAGCCTCAACTTTCCCCTCTAGCCATTCTCCCTATGCAACCCTTCCTCCTTCCCTTGATGGTATGTTGGTTGTGAGAATGTAATGTGGGATTGATGCAGTTGGAGCCACGATAGAGGAGCCAAAACTTGGTTTGTAGAGCGACGACAAGCAAAGGTTGTAACCTTTTTATCTTGAATTTGAATAAAAGAGATTATCTTTGTCCCAAAACCCTATGTTTACATGTTCTTGTTAATTTGAGCATTTATACCTATATTTAAGATTTTAAAGTGATCATTATAGATTGTATATGTTGTTGCATTATATTCTTAACCCCTTGTAGGTCAATTTTGGGAGGAGATATGTGATCCAGGAGGTAGAAACAAGAGAAAGTGGTATACATCAACCATAAGGATTGAAGATACACTCATTAAACCTCTCTTCCCTATTTCTCTTATCACTTAGTCTAGATGGTTTTGGGGTAGATTAAAGGAATATATGTATTTTAAGGGAGTCATCTCTCTACCTATTCCTTAGACCTAGTTTAGTGGGAATTTCCCCATAGCAACATCGTCGGTTCCCTATGCAAGTTTCATCCAACATAATTGGTTTATCTACAACCTCGGTCGTAGGGGATAAAAAAAACCTTAACTATCCAAAATGACATTCTATGACTCCCAATGCTCTTAAACACTATTCTCATAGCTAAAATATTTCAAAGTATGAAATCCAAGACTTTACCTTCCGCACCCTTGGTACTTGACCCCTGAGCATGAACTAGAGCCCAAGTTTGAGATTTAGTCAACTTTTGATAAGTCATTTACAACCATAGAGGTTAACAAGAACTAATTCAATCCAACTAGAGACTTTTGCACAATTAGATCCAGTCCATTTGAAAGACTCAAAAATAACTCCCCTCGTCCTCATCAGAGGAGTTAAACTTAAACGTTGTTGGTTCTCCTCAGAGGACTTAACTTTAACTCCAATCATTCATCGAAGAAATTTATGAAATCAATGTCGATGGAAACGCACAGACTTGGCACAATTGTCTTTGGTCCATTCATATCTCTTCACACAAAGTCCCTTGGTTTCACTGGAGGACTTGGCAAGAACACCTTGGGTTTAAATAGGACAACTTTTTGTAATCTCCTCTAGTGTGTTCAGAGTTCTTTGCATGAACTCCTTCGGTCTACATCAGAGCACTTTACATAAACCCCTCCGATATACACCAAAGTTGTTCCTATGAACTACTTCAGTCTCGAACTTTTAGCCATTAACCACAATAACCTTTAATGAGCTGGTATGAGTTTTTCAAATTTCTTATCCACTAAAGCTTAATTTTCTACGATGCCTACCATCATTCTATCATCTTTTGATGACGACCTCTCACCTAACATCACTACAAGTAATTATTCATGTACTTATCACATGTAAATGATTCAAAAGGTCAATACAAATGAATTTCAGTTTGGATAATCCGGAAAACAATTCTAAAAACTTATCACATGGTTAATAGAGCATATTTTACTTTCAGACTTATAATTTATTTTATTACAACATTTGATCTGATCATGATCATTTTATTGCATGGTTTGTTTGTACTAATTTCATCTATGCTTTACAAGTTTAGATATATATCCAAGGAACAAGGTTACTAGAAAAACAACTACCACATAGGCCTCTGGGAGTGGCCTCCAACATGAAGATGAATCTGACATCACAAGAGTGATGTATGACAACAAAAATGGATTATTGGAAAAGGGGGAAGATTCACTCAAATGGGGAAACATTTATCAAATGTTCAAGAAACATAATTTTGTTGTTGATTTTGTGGACCAAGACGAGCTTAGAATTTTCAAGAACATCAAGAAATCTGGGAAAAACAGAGTAACAACCCACACTGTGGTATTTTAGTGTGTCGGTGTCATTTCCTGGATCCTTAAACACATAGACTTAGGAAACATGTACATATTCAATGCTTTGGGAGATCCTATAGCCTTGTTCCAGCCTACAGATCTAGACAAGTGTTATTATCTAAAGAAAGGAACCCAGAGGCTAGATAAGGAAATTCTTGGTGGGTCCAAGCATACGGCCAAAGACCTGTGCCGCATATGGTACTAACTAGATAAATAGTTTAAGCTCATAACAACTGGTGGATACCCTACAACCTTACTAAGGAATCAATATCAATACATTGTGGCCATGCTATGTAGGTTGTATGAAGATCCAGATGCCTTCGAATTTCCACTATTGTATATGCCCCTCATTCACTATTGTGCAGACAAAGGATCGTCTTTCAACTGGGATGACATTTTTTCAACAAAGATAGCAGAGACTATGACAACAGTTACAAAAGCACAACCCAAAACTTTTCTGAAAATTCACATGTCTTCATATCTCATAGATATCATGTTCATTGCACACCATTACCCGAATATGGGTTGGTCATGGTGGCCAACAGACCCAATTATTCATATCTACTGCAACGTGCTCTGGGAGAACAAGTATAGAACAACGTATCACAAGATATGCAAGCAATTCCTAGCCCCATTGTACAGATTCCTTTTTTGCATGCTAACCCCATGTATGACTAAAAAATCATTGGCTGTAATAAGGATAATAGGAGATTGGTACTTGATGGAGGATGGAACGTATATCAAAATATATAGGGCCATGAAAGAACCACATCTTCTTCCTCGATTTGTCCCAGAACAATTAGTTCTCTAGAAAGTAGCTTACCAGATGGTGATAAACAAAGTTGGAGAAAAAATTTACTGCGGTAATAAAGCTATATGGCCCCCTCTCCCATTGTGGATTGGCACCTACTCATTTGAAAACACCACGCAGGCCCAAGACAAAGTGGATACTTTTATTTCATACCACTTTAGAGAAGAGAGATTCAGGAGGCACGACTTGAAGAAATTCATCAAAGAACACTTGAACAGGATTGGTGTACCTTGGGAATATACATTAGACACATGGGAAGAAGTGAAGGTGCATTATGGTACTAGGAATTAAGACAAAGTAATTTCCAAGAGATAGGGAAAACCCATCGTAAGAATCACTAATGAAGAAAAATATTGCAAGGAGGCCAAGAAGAAAGTGGAAGAAGAGGTTGAAACAAAGGCATCTTCCACAACTACATCTGTGTAATCAGGATCAACAGAAGAAGAAGAGCCAATAATATAAAAGAAGAGGATAAATAAATAAAATACACACAAGAAAAGGGAAGATATGGCAGAGAAGAATAGAAAAACCGATGAATCCAAAGCTAAGGCTATGCTATATCCTTAATTTCCACCCTATAGGCCAGAGAAGATGCCATAAGAGGAAAAAATGCATATTTTTTCTAAGGTTTGAACCCTTTTAGATCCCTTTTTGGCATCCTTGTGGGACACCTAGTAGACAACAAGTGAGGCCTCATTGGTCACTAGTGTCTCAACAAGCAAGGCACTGCTAAACTTCTAGAATCAAGAATTTACAAGGTGATAGGGGAGGGATGAGTTGGATGTTCATGGAAAATGCCTAGTAACTCACATAATTTGAGTCTCTAGTGGCCTCTAGAAGATCTAGAAGCCTTTCCCAAGCCTCCTCTAAGAGCTATATAACAAAGGAAAAACTTGAGCAAGAGGAGAAATAATTGAATCATATTGTTGTGTTGTCCAACTATAGAGGTATCCATCATCACATCCAGAAGTCAATGAAGCCTATCCTAACCAAGGACATGCAAAGAGAGGTAAGGATAAAGGAGGTTAAAGGAGCTTGCATCAACATTTAAGGTATGCATGTCTTGATGTAATGTTATTATGATTAATAATAGATCAATGGTTTTCCCTCCATTTTATTTGTGTTTTGTCATGAATGAATTGGATCTGATTATATAATTGGTTAATCAAGGTATATATAAGGAATTAGTGATTATTCTAAACACTAGAGAAAGGAAAAATGTTGGTAGTTTTTGTTACTTGTGTGCGAGAAGGAGGTGATAGGAGCTGGAGTTGGAGCTTCAGATCTACACTAGCTAGGACACTCAAGGAAAACCCTCAGACAAAAAGGTATGTTGATCTACTGCTTTTTAGCATAGAGAATTGATTTCCTTCTAGATCTAGGAAAACCATAAGGAATCTACCACCTTTTGGTATAATATTACTAGGTTGATCCAAGGGAGTTTTTGTTTATTATTCAGTGAGATCCTTGTGAGAAATATTCCCATAACAAAACCAGTGACTTCGCTAGGGAGAGCCTTTGCTTTCTTCATTGTCTCTCTTGAGTGTTTCTCTTAAAAGAGGACCACAACCTTCAGATCAAATTATGTAACTTTCTATATGTAGTCTAAAGGAAATAACTATAGATCTATATTTCTATCAAAATTTTATCCAATTTATAAAACAAAATCATCGAGATCGATGTTCAGAAAGAAAAGTTATTGTTGATTTAAAATCAACTATTTTGCATATTTTCCATGATGACCATGTGGACTGTTTGGCTAATATAATTTGATACAGAATTAAGATTGTAGCTAGACCAAATCCATTAGAAACATTATTTTCGGGGCTTTCTTTTGATATAATATATTATATGATTATGGTAAATACAGAGTGCAGTATAGTCCCTGCAAATTTCCACTCTGAAACTCTAAATCTCCATTAGATTTTTTTTTAAGTTTTGGGTGTGATATCTTTAGTGACATTGAAGTGGGCTGATCCGGCCTCATTCCAAATATCCTATAGCCCCTTTTCTTGTTTCTTGTTTTTGGTTTTCCTTTTGCATTTTTTTTCTTGCTTAAATAAGGAATTGTTACATTTCAATTGGAAAAATATAAAAAAGACAAAAAGATTTCTTGCATGCTAGATTTGTTTTTGAAGCACTAGTGAACAAATACATTAGGAGAATTGTTTGGTTTCAGATCTAAAGTGATTGTTGGTTTCTTGGTGTATGTGAGGTTGTACGTTTACAAGTTTGCAAAGAAAAAAGAAAAGAATATTTCTCCCTTCCATAGCTAGATTTCATCAAAGTGAACAAATTACATTGTCATTCTTGCATTTTCTTGGTTGGGTCAAGAGTCAAAACATCACTAAAGTTTCATCCGCTACCATTGGAATTAAGAAACAACCTTAAAAAGAAAGCACAATCTAAAATCAATTAGACACCTTCTTTTTTATAGTGAACCAACATTAGATAGGCTTAGGGACTTGGATTAGGATTGGAGATTAAACTGTCCAAGGCCACAAAATGAAATCTAGAGTTATTAAAGAGTGTCAAAATCCAATCTTGCAACCAGCGTATCAAGAGTCTTCTCTAAAACAAGAGTTAAGAATGAGGTTGCATCGAAGAAAGTAGGGAGATTAACCCTCTTTTCTTGTTTTGTTGTTTGCGACACCACTTTGATTGCTATGTATATGATGGTTCCATTGGTTAAAATATTTGGAGCTTTGGGCTTTGTTACCCTTCCCTTATGTGATTTCGAGCCTATGATTGTTCGCCTGATCATTGATTTTTAGGTGGTAGCCTTAGTGACCTTTCCCAGGGAGCTACAAAGGTGACTGTAGGTAGGACGTGCTTGTAGTACCTGGGGCAAGCGTGTGTTCATGGTCTTAATTACCCCAGACAGTGCCCTCCTTAATAAAGAGTACTTGAACCATCCACGTCTATTTCACGTAGATCATAATAACTACTCATCTTACCTTCGCTAGTCAATCCTACAGAGACTTCATCTCCCCCATAGGGTTGGTTTTCGGAAGGCCCTTGAGCCCATTGATTTGCTTGTTGTTAGCCTAGATTTGATTAAGGGTGTGCTCTTTGAGTCTGAGTCTAGGTCGGCCTTAGGTTGAATTGTGTTTGGATTTTCACATATTATATTCACTGTAGCTTAACTACTGCATTGGTCCTCTAAATTAGCATGAGATATGTGACAAATAGCATGAGATAGGTGAAAAATACTTTGAAGGGACTCAATTTTGGTTTGATGAGACTTGGTTTCATTGAAGTAGAAGTGGTAGATGAATATCCTCCACAAAATTTTAATCCTCCTTTGACCGAGCCAGTCGCCCCTATACTAGCCCAAGTAAATAAATTTTTTAGTGAGCCTTTTTCTTTGTTTAGTCATCCTCCCACCATGTTAGGACTGAGTGTTTCATATAGTCTAGCTAAGCCAATGCGACCATCATCAATTGGGACTGGGGGGAATCCCCTAGGGGGAATCCTAGTGATGTCCACATTACCAACCCTTAGCACCATTGGAACTACACTATCCATACGATTTTCTATAGGTCCCTCAATTTAGGGGACACCGAATGTGTCATATTTTCCATCCATAAGTATACGTAGCATCCCTACGCCCATCCCACCCACTTCAATGGCCACTTCTAGATCTTTTTCTGGTGGGGATCCGAGCTTTGGTTTCAGCATGGGAGGTGGAAATCCTTCTATCTTCTCTAATCCCATGAGTTTTCTGACATCCTTAGGTGCAGGTGTACCTTTTGGGTGGAATTTTTCTAGTGGTTTTTGGGATGTCCCTAGTTAGGATGGGGGAAATAGTACATATGGAAATTTCACCTTTCCTTGGGTAAGCACACCTTTCCCTGGGGGGGAATTTTTCACCTTGGGGAGGTTTTCCCTTTGTTACCACATCATGTCCTGGGGTTTTCTTCCCTGGTACTAACTTCATGAATTTTTTTCCTGGAGGGTCTACATTTACCTCCAGGGGAATCCTTGGCTCTGGGAGAAGTCATGCTCCTAGAGGTGCCACCATCCTAGTAGGAACTTACTCTTTAGGAGATCCCCAACCCTCCATTAGTACCAACATAGGGGGACCACAAGGTCCATCTCAGATAAAATAGACTTCACCTCCCTACCAATATTCATTTACACCGTTTCCTTTCCTCAAAATATTATATTTATCGGATTTGTCTCAGTCAAAAAATGACCTTATTTCCCATGACCCATCATGGTCGACAATGCTTTCCAAGTTTCCCTTGGATATTCCAAAATTTGACAGAAATCCAGGAGAGGACCCCTTGTTGATGATTAAAATTGCAACGATGAATTCTCCCCGCAAAGGATTTCTAAGATCTATTATTTATTTATGATAATAATAATTAACTAGTAGGTGGGACCCCCTTGTAGACTAGAGAAGATAGGATGGATGTGCTACATGTTTGTTGATGTTATGATAATGTCTACACAGACTTCTACAATTGGTGATGCAGTCTTGGTTTCATTCGTATGATAACATGGATGGTTGATGCATTGCTGCTAAATGCTGTTGATATTCACTCACAATATAGGGAAGTTCTATGGATATGGGGATTATATTGTTTACAGGTGTTATGTTATGTTATACATTAAACATTGATTAATTTTCTTACACATAATTTTATGCAAAGGGATAATAAAATGATATGGGATCTAGCTCAAAACAAAAAGGAAGAAAACTATGGATAAGACCTAAGGCTATGGAAAAATATTACATATAAACCTTCAATGTATATATAATTGTTACAAAGTGATGGACCTAGCTGCTATACTATGCCTTTTGGTTGAAGAGTTTATGGAAAGCACATATGGTAATGTTAACATATGGCTTTTATTAAATTTGTGACATGTTTCAGGTGGCGTACTATACAATGGATATGGCATCTAATCTATACAATAGATATGGCATTGAATTTATGCAATGGTTATGGTCTGAATTTAGTGGTTGATGGTATGTCTAGTACATTGAATTGAATAGGGCCAGGTGAGGAAGCAACGTGCATTTATTGCACATCACTCCAAACCACCCTTGAGGCCATCACCCTAGTCATAGTTTCATTTTGTTCTGTTGGTTGTGGAAGCTCCACAATTTCAAGTTTTGGAAGGGGAAAACTCAAACTGACTCTTCATTGAAGCGATTTTTCATAGGTATGGCTCTTGGTTTTCCATCCATGATGGTCTCTCTGTATTATGAATCAAATGGTGGCTCAGGATTGCATGGGTTCTATGTTTTTCTTGAGTTTTCTACTGAGTATCAATGTTTTGTTATGGTGTTCTCTGTGATTACTGTGGAATGTTGAAATTTTGGAGGAAAGTAATGGGTGTTATTGCTTTTAAAGTATGTGCATTGGTTATTGGTTTAAGAGAAAATGGTGGTCATATTGGGTTTAATTATGGTTATATGTGAAAATAATGTCAATAATGAAACAAGTTTTGAGTTTTATTCGCATGGGGTTTTACCACCAATCTGGGTATCAGTTTTTGCCACCTCTTTTTCATCTCGATCGTTGTTGTGATTCATTCTCTAGGTTGCAATGCAACTATCAACAATGGTATTATTATTTCTCTATTTGGATGATCCCGAGATATTGTTTGTTATGGCTTGTTCCTTACTGTCATTATCGCCGAAATATTTCCATAGACCAATATTTGTTTCACCCAGAATATTAAAGGGTATCATGTGTATGTATCGAATGGCTACGAGTTATGTTTTGGCATTCTTTTCACAAGAGTTTTGACATTCGATCCTATCATATATGTTATAGTGGCCGACTGTTATGTTTGTGAGCCTCACTGTCAATTGTATTTCGAAGGTTATCGAACTCCTGGGTGTTTGGAAGAGACACTATCTCTCTGTGTTTTCAAGGATTCTTCATTATTTAAACCAAACTTCGTTTCCTCTCTACAATAAAGTTTTAAGAGGCATCTATCTGTGCATGGTTTGTTGAGCTCAAATTTCTTTGTTTCTACTCGAGATTTTATTTATGGCTCTGTTAATATTTTGGGGTTATAAGACTATAGAAATTTCTTTCAAAAGAAAACATGAGACCTATGTTGTTCCAAGGATATACTCAGTTACACGTGGTTTCTTCTCAATGGTAATTTATCTTAGGAGGTAAGAGGATTATAGTCTCTCTGTGTTTTCAAAGATTAATCAAATTCTCAAAGAACCCGACTTGGTTCTATTGAGCCCAACTTGCTTCTATTCCTCCTTATCCACCTTTTGGTTCTGTCAATATTTTGGTTACCAATTTAATGATTGTGGTAGTTATAAAAAGGGCATGGGCTCTCTGACTTCAGAGACATTTTCTTAATCGAGTCTTTATATTTCCTCTCTGTGATGAAATTGTTTTGAAAAGGAAAAGGTATGGGTTACTTACATCCCGAGAACTTTCCATTTGGTCGACTATGGATTCTCTACTCATTTTTGTGCTAAATCCTAGCATGATCATGATTCCATTTAATGNTATGTTGTTCCAAGGATATACTCAGTTACACGTGGTTTCTTCTCAATGGTAATTTATCTTAGGAGGTAAGAGGATTACAGTCTCTCTGTGTTTTTAAAGATTAATCAAATTCTCAAAGAACCCGACTTGGTTCTATTGAGCCCAACTTGCTTCTATTCCTCCTTATCCACCTTTTGGTTCTGTCAATATTTTGGTTACCAATTTAATGATTGTGGTAGTTATAAAAAGGGCATGGGCTCTCTGACTTCAGAGACATTTTCTTAATTGAGTCTTTATATTTCCTCTCTGTGATGAAATTGTTTTGAAAAGGAAAAGGTATGGGTTACTTACATCCCGAGAACTTTCCATTTGGTCGACTATGGATTCTCTACTCATTTTTGTGCTAAATCCTAGCATGATCATGATTCCATTTAATGGTTCAAGGGCACCTGTGTGAGTGATTGTTTCACCAAACATGATCTTAGTCCTGTCAAGTTTAGAAGAGACACCTGTGTGTTGATATGGTTATGTTCTCTTTGCGCATTATGTGGTAATATCTTTTATGGATATTTTCTTTTAAAGGGAAGTCTATACATGTTAATGCACACAGATATCAAGCTTAGGGCTACATGTTTTGGGTTTATTTCTATTGTCGAATCAAGATTATGTCAATTACATTGTCGATGACATGTGTGTGATTAAATTGGGCCCAATTATTGATTGGTGACAGTGGACTGTGTCATTCAGTGTTGAAAATGTGACTTTTGGTGATTAATGTTGGGTCTATTGTTATGTGATTTCAATAATTGAACGTTGGATATGGATAATTGGAATCATTGTGCACATTATGTTTGTTTTAAAAGGAAAAGGCCAGCATTAAAACATACAAGACTGTGGCTTGATTGGTTATGATGTGACTATGGAATTGGAAATGATAATTGCATGGTTATTGTATAAGATGCACATATTGATATAATTGAAGATTTTTGGGGAATTGATTTGGTTTTCTTTATTGAAGCCAACACACAATCTGTATGCAATTAAGGAACAAATAAATGTGTTGGGTCTTAAAAGTGGGTGTTGTTGAAATATTGTAACTGCAAAGAGTATTCTACATATTATTATTATTATTATTTGAGTCATTTATTTATAGATAAAATCCTCTTTTATGGATTGATCATGTTGGGCATTGTAATTGACCAAATCCCCCTTTGCGGATTGGTCAAACCCTAAATATATTATGCAAATTGATGAGTCTCCCCTCAAGATAATTAAAGTGGTTTTAACCACTAAGAATACAATTCAGCCCTGCCCAGTGAAGAGACACCTTTCCAACACCTACCGGTTTGTATAAATAAAGGAAGCCAATGCCTCATTATAACACTCATTCATTCACTCATCAAGTGCCCAATTTTGGAGAGTTGCAGTTGGGAGATGAA
>JASDQU011378560.1:5836-26626 GCA_032191745.1 Picea mariana | reverse complement strand
TCTACATACCAACGGAAATGACATGACAAGAACTATCCATCTAGGATATTTTCCCTGAAAAATTCACTTTCCTTCATCTCATTATTCCACAATTAAGCATGGGTTCTCTTACTCCACAAAGTGTCTTCCCGTGAGGGCTTTCACCATAAGGGGACCACTTTAGAGTTCATCCATATTTACTTCTTATCAACTATGAAAACACAATAATGAGTCATATTTACATCAAACACTATTGGGTACATTACCCAAACCTTTGTGCTATGGGTCTTTCTTCAAGGGTTGACATCAATGACAACCAACCTTAATCAACAGACCTTGCGACATCAAGGCTTTGGTTGTAATCTCCACTTTCATTCTAAAATGATACAATGATATGTTTCTTTCCCATAAGACGTGTCTTGTTTTATTGTATGATTCCTTGATCACATACATATGTTCTTGTTGAGTTCATTGTATTTCTTTCACATTGGTTGGCTTGTGTTCCTTTGCAGATTCAACATCATAGGAGAAGCGAAGTGGAGCTAGGATGACAATGGAAAGACGAAGCGACATTTAAACAGTATGTTGCCTATCTCTTGTTAACTAGTAAACTCAATAGTTAGAGCTTAGGGAAAGCATCATATTTTGTTCTGTTTTTTTCTGGATCTAGGTGGATCTAGGGAGATCTGTTTATGTACGCATTTATCGATGGATCCCTTAACAAATGTCAAAGTTCAGAAATTTTATATAATCAACCTATTTATGATGAGTATCTAGACGATGAAGAAGAACATATTTCTTTCCCAATATGCATGGAAACATACAATAGTTCTCCTTTTTTTGATAACTATGATGAATGCAATTTTGAAGTTGATGAGCAACACATTATTTCTCTTTCTTCAGAGAGTTCATTTTAGCAGGAAAATTATTAGTTTCACTATAAAAGCAATCAGCCTGTGTATGATAGTGATGAAGAAGATTCATGGATAGGAAATGGAGGAGATAAGGAGGGGATACTGGATCATTTGATCTCTCCTTCCTATTTAGAAACTAATGAGCAGTAGAATAGTAAGCCTCAATATGACATTCTCGAGTCAGGAAAAGAAAATATTAGTACTGGAGAGAGTGTGCAAAGGATTTTTATGCAGCTATACCATCAGGAAGAGGTATTGCTTGACTCTAAAAATTATTTATCTTTCCATGATCCAGTGGTTGTTTGGTTGGAGTATTTCCTTCAAGAGGTCCAAAATGTTGCAGTGTTTTTCGTGCAACCAAACTTCAGCAGTATGCACAAGCCACCTATTCATTCTTTGTTGCAAAAAAATTATTATGTTTTCATTCCTTCATCCAACATAAAACAAGGTATGTTAAGAAATCTACTATTTGCATGGCTCCATTGGAAATTACATATTACTTGATCAATGGAATTTCTCTTGATTAGTGTAGGGCCAATGTATATAAATAAGTTTTCCAAATCAACATTTAATTTCAACGTTCTAGTTCATCATTTTATTTCAGTTCTCAGTCTGACATCCAATATGGTTCGGTTTTTAGGCATTATGAATCCATAGCCCAATGATAGGGTTCAGAGTTTAACATGCTTAATTTTAGGTCGCAGAAGGATGAAAGCACATGGTCTACTGTTCTTGGCGTTTTGCAGAGTAGATCTTGTTGAATAGAAGATGAGGCTCAAGAAAAACTTGACACTCGCCTTTTAGTCTTTTTTATTTTTCTAAAATCAGGTGATAAATAAATAATATTCCCTATTGAAAATTCAAAAGAAAAATAAGGTATGAGTCCCTACTCCTCTTAAAGTCCCCAAAAAATTGAAATATTCTTTTTGAAAGGAATGTGAAGGGAGTTTTTCTCATGATGATATTGTCACCTGATCAAAGATCAGAAAGGTATAAATATTACAGATTAATTCTAAAGCCTTCTCTGAATAAAATGAAAATGAAATAAAAATCAAATAAAAGAAGAAAGAAAATAAGGATAAAAAGGGCTTGAAAAGAAGTTCGAAAATCAATAAACAAACTTGTGTTAGAATGAGATTATTTTGTGTCTGGCCCTCTAAGTCACTATTCTATTTTATTTTTCCTATCCCTGAGCTTTTATTCTCTTTTGATTTTCTCTACCTTTCCTGGGTCTTCATAGAAAGAAAGAATTACACCATGACTCTGAAAACTTAAAATTTCTGAAACAGGATTAGGCGAAATTTTTTATGTTCCTTTGATTTTAGCTGAAAGAAAGTATGTCCAGGCTAATCCTGATAACTTTAAATCTTCTATCGGATTTTAAATGGACTAATTCGCTCAAGGTTGATCCCTAAAAATCAACATCCATATAAAATATTCCCTACAGGCGAAGGTGTATTGAAAATTGGGAGAAAATTAGTCTTAGAGTATACTTAAAAATTTATGACAGACCTCCCTTTTAAAATTTGTAAGCGGATATCATCCCTTGTATGATACATACAAATTGATTGCCCCCACTTAAAAATATTAAAATATAAGGCAGATGGTGAAAGGAAATTCATAATCTGATTGCCCCCATTTAGTCCAAGACAAATGGTGAAAGGAAATTTGAAATTCGATTTCCCTTAGTTTGTCCAAAACAAGATGATGAAAGGAAATTCATGTAATGATTTCCCTCATCTCAGCAAAATGAAAAAGTGCTAATTGAAGTGGTGAAAGGAAATTCAATGGGAGAGGTAGATAACTTCATCGGGGTACTAAACATGCTCGCTGGTAGTGAAGCAATATCTATGATATCTGTATGGCTGTCATATATATCTACAAAACATACTCTGGCATCTAATTCTCTTTCTGGTAATATTTACATTATGGACCAACGAGGGATTCCCTAAATAAATTGTTACATATACTCAACATTGATGCGAATGAAGTCTTTTAAAGTCTGATATTTCAATTAAAGTCATTTTGATTATCTTGAACAGATCCGAAATCAGTTTCAGGAAAGGGAAATTTTAAATATCCTAACTTGTGATCAATAGTTAGGGATGTTTTGAAGGTTTTCTGAGATTTTGTTGAAGTTCAATTTTTCTCTGTATGATTAATCCCTAAAGGTGTTTTCCAGAAATGAAATAATAACACCATTTGCCCAATAAAGGCACTTGTTCTATTGTTCTTTCGTGCCTCACAGGGAGCCACAATCCCCAGATGGAGCCTATGTTGGAACACGTATAATTTTGAGCTTTTTTTAGCTTTAGATTTATGCCCTCTTACATTGTTAATGACGTTTGTGATTGGCTAAAGTTAACAATTTGAATAATTACTGTGATTTGCCAAGTAACAAATTTCATCAGATTTTTTTAATAATCTTTCTATAAACAGATCTATACCAGCTCTTCGAATTTCAAAATTATTTTACTATTTACAATTAACAGTTTTATTCAGCGAAGAGCTTACAACTTTCTCTTGTTACAGACAGGATAATTTTTTGTGCCATGAAAAGTTGCAGGGAAGCTTGAACTTAGAATCTAGTGGAACGATAAATCAATTTGGAAGCTGGATAAACTAAGAAAAGGACCAAATATAGCACGGAAGGGGCTAAATAGACAGAAAAGGGAGAAAAATCTCCCTGAATGCTAAGTCTTTGAAGTACATGATATATTGTCACATGTCCTCCTGATTTCAATGGTTAACATTTACTTTGGGAGTTCTCGCTTCACACATCTTGCTTTATTCCGAAGTGGTTATCCCCAAATTGGAGGATTTCCTGCCATGTGTCCTTTTGATTTGGATGGCTGGGATTTACTTCAGAACTTTGGGCTTCAATCATTCCGAGACAGTTAAACTTGAAAACCTTTAGGAGTGCTAAGTCCTTGAAGTTAGAGATCTGGCACTGCATGTACTTTTGATTTAGATGAATGAGATTTACTTTGGGACTCCAGGCTTTGGGCGTTCCAGAATGCATAACACCACAAACCTTCTAGAGTGTCAAATATGTCAACATGTGTCCACTTCAATCAACGGTCCAAATGGTCTTCAGGTCTTTGGGAGTTCTTTAATCAGCATGACTTGCCTCCCCCCGGAGTATGAAATAACCGAATACAAGGATCGTCTGACACGTGTTCCCCACCCAAATCGACGAACATGAATTGTAAAAAATTCACTCTATCTTCTCTACATATGACCAATATCTGTGACCTCAGCTTAACTTTGGACGCTTGTCTCACTTCGCGAAGATTGATAGTTGAATTTTAATGGATCATGGAGATCAGTGGATGAGAGCGATTGCGGGGGGAAAAGTTGCATGAGGTTTAATTTTGAAGGGCGGTCTCGCAATTTAAACCATGATTTTCTCTTAGGGGTACATGGAAACACCGGGTGCATTGTGGGACAAAAATTGAGTTACTTCAAACCACCCCCTCGCGCCCCCGAAAAATAGAGAAACATAAAGGGACGTTGGAGAAACACTTGTCATCCACGTCATGTATCTCGTTCACCCTCCAGCCTGTCACACCTTCCACATCAATTACCTCGTTTACCTTACCACCTACACTTGTCCCCATGTCAATCTATTTGTGAGAAGTCACCCTTTCTCATAACTATTAGCCATCACGTGACAAGCCAACGGTGAGCTACCTGCCACATTATCAGTCCCCCCATATTTTCAACTGATATTATTTTTCCAGTAAACGCATCCAAAGAACAGATAGCAATGGAATCAGATGACAAGGATAGTAAACAAATGATTATGGTGGCTTCAATGGACATGTGTGACCAATTCAAAGAAGAAAGGAAAACGAGCACGTTTGTGAGAAAATGAAGAGACATATGAAAATGCCAACTCAAACAACATTTGTCTTCTTTCGTTTCATTCGAATTACATTTTATTTTTAGGAGAGATTGTATGAAGTCCAATGGTTTTTGAGTTGTGACAATTTTTGTATAAATAGATAGATTTTAGATCTATTCCAGAGGGGGGCTTCGAGCCCAATCTAAAGGCTACTTCTTGCCGGATGTAATAAAGAAAAATCTCTTTTTTAAGTATTAATACAAGTGCAGACAAAGATTCCAATTTTTGTTTAGTTTGAGTTATGTGTTCCTTCTGTACTTTCATATCTCTGAATTTCCTTATGTAATTCCTTGATATGCGATTTATTGCAATTTAGTATCACAACTACTGTAATCACATTCTCTCAGTAATTCATTAAATAAGCATTTTTTCCTTTGTAATTGTTGTAAGTAATACAAGACCTGCAAGCTACATGAATTACCACATTTCATATCCTATTCAAGGGTGCACTCTCTATTTTGATTCCATTACAAACAAGGTGAGATTCTTCTGCAATTGATGCCTAACTTTGTTTAAACGTTTTGTGATATTTCTTCATACCTTTTGATATTATAGTTATGACTCAAACAACGAAATACGACCTCTAAACTGTCCTATTATTAATTCCATTTAAAGACTTTTTATTATATAACTAAAGGTAGAAAAAACACTCTTTAAAACATTCTCTTTAAACATTCCCGATGCTTGACATTACTCTTTGACCCTTAAGTTTAATCTCAGGAACAACAGTTCCCTTGCCACTATAGATTCTTTAGACCTGGTCTTGCCCTCAGATGAGGTGATTCTTGAGGCATTGACTGGTCCAAACAGATCCTGGGATGATCTCCATCATAGATCATACTTCCTCCCGAAGTTAATAAGGATAGAGGGAGGCAATTTTTTTTTTACTATGAATGGAGATAGGTCTTGTCCTATTAATCCTCTAGTGTTATAAGACAAATCGGTAGGTGAAGACACTAATTGATCTCTCTAGATCCACCTGAATCTAGAACAAAACAAGACATGACACTACTCTTTCCCTAGATTGTGACCATTAAAACTACTAGCAGATAGGAACAAGAAACATACCTTTAGATCGCTTCCTTGGGTCTCTGTTGTTCCCGCTTCACCCCGACGCTCTCATGTGATCAAGTCCAAGACAACACAAACCAACCAAGGTGAAGATAACAAAGTATATTCAAAAGTCAACCTATGCATATGATCAAGGAATTACACAATAAAACAATGATAGCTTTATGGGAAAGGGACATGCCTCCGTATCATATTAAATGGAAATAGAAGATTACAACCTGATCACCTTGATGTCGCAAGATTCTTTTCGGTGGTCCTTGGTTCCAACACACATTCTCTCTTTGATCATATGAAGAAGATCTAGCCCAACTTGGTAGTTCAAATGAGAGCTCCAAACTTTATTCAAGCAGAATTTCTCACACAATGTCTTCACCAATTCCTCATTCAATCTTGCTTAACCTTTTCCATGAGAAACTTCTCAATATATAGGGAGAGATGATATGGTTACATGGATGAGAATGATCCCACCAAATCAGAGAAATCAGTAGGATGCCAACCATACGAATGCCAACTCATCCTCTAGAATATTCCCTTCTAGAACCCTCGAGACTTCTTATTTTTCCCAAGCCTAAAAACAAGTTCACACCCTGTGTATGGAGTAGACTGTGAGAGGTTCGCACCCTAGCTGAGGGCAGTCTACAAGAATAAGGCATTCTCGCACCCTAGGCTATAGGCAGCCTACGAAATGTCTTTAGAAATATGTTTTCTGGAAGGAGAGAAGTGTCATTTTTCTCAGGAAAGAGTTCTTGTTGGGAGCTTGAGTACACCTTGGTTAGGACAACATCAGAGTGACCAAAATCACATGTAACAGAATGCCCCCCAAAGTATGAGGCTGAAATCTATGATAGTCGAAATACTTTGTAAACTGCATGTGTGTGTTAGAGACCAGGAGCACACCTAATCATAAACCTGCAAAAAATCAAGCATTGACAAAATATAATACCAATTCTGAGGTAGGCATTCCCATGCTCAGACCATAAATGGATGAAATCATAAATGTAGGTCATGGCCACCAAACATACATCATGGATCCATGCTATCAATCATGTTACATAGCCATCGGGAATACATTGTGGATCTATGTGAAATTTGCTTGACTTGAAGACAACATAGCCATGTGACATACAAAGTGGATCTATGTGTCGATACAAATGATATATACTCCATCGCAACCTAAGTCAAAATAGATGAGACCCAAGGTCTTCAACCCCTTCACAAGTATGAATCTAACCATGTGATTACATGTGTTGAAGTCGAGCATGGTAGAAACCACTCGATTACCAGTCATTAATGAATACCGTTAACAAGTGCAAGGGAAATCACCATTGATGTCAATGACTCCCAAGGTACCAAAGTACAATCCAAATGAATGCGAATATATGAGCTAAAGTCAAGCACTCGACGAAATCTCTTGATCAGGGATTAATGATGTGAACCCCTGTCGACAATGAGGAGACCTACCATTAAGGCATGTAGGCCCCAAGGTACTAAATGATTTCTAAGTCTTACTTCCAGATAATGAGTTGGAGTCGACGGAACCAGACTCGTCACAGGAGGGCCTTGATGTATCCCCCATCAATGACATGAAATAAGTAACAGAGTTTGAAGATGGAATAGAGTATGGATGAATGAGGACACGGACATAGGGAAGGCTGACATAGTAAGAATGGACAACTGCAGATGGCCGACTCAATAAAAGGTTTATGTGGACTTCTCTTGAACACATGAATTACACGACCAAGGACTTGGCAGCACTGACTCAAAGACGATGCAAGACGTGATCTCATGGCAAGTCGAATAAGAGACAAATGGATTTCCCAACCGGGATTCAAATGGCGAATAGGGGGTGTCATGTTCAAGAGCGACACTTACTGCCATAAATATGAAGATGAAAACATATCCCCTTTCCCAAATTTTCCCCCACCATTTCGGTGAGTACCCCTTTATTTTTACACAAGCTCGAGGAGGATAACATATGCTTGTTAATATAAGCTCATCCTTTGGATGAGTCCCTCAGAGTATGTTTAACGAACCCTAAGAAGGAGTGGTTCGGTCTCATTGTGGGTCAGTCGATGTTTGTTTAACGAGTCCAACGAAAGAAAACTCAAAGTTTTTTCATGATTATAGAGTCCGAAAAAACACTCAAAAGATAACTCTCTTAGTTCCTTTTTCATAAAGTAGCCTGAAGAGACTGAAAAAGAGATAAATTATCACTCAACATATGCTTTCTTCAAATACTTTAACGATCATGAAAATAACAAGATTGCTCGACAATCTTTTCACATTTAGAGAGTCTTAAAAGAGCTTAAAGAGGACTCCATGGGGTTCCTTTTTCGTATAACATTGAAGAGCCCGAAAAAGTGATAAAAGTGTGCTTAATTACGTTCTCATGTATTTACAAGCGTGAGAATGGACAAAGACCAAGCTTGAGATTTTGTCTAAAAACCATAAAAAATACGCAAACATGTGATGAAAAGAAAATATCCATACACCTCCGTGTAGACTTCTAAATTGTCATATCTGCAAAAAATCACTCATAGGGCTATTAGGCATTAGGTTAAATGAATAAAATAACATAGAAAATCATAAACATGGTAAAAGCAAAATATAAGTGGTTAAAAAGACTTACCATATTCATTTGTGCATTTTACCAAGAGCTTTGCCCAAAAACCCTCTTTTTACTCTAGATTTCATTGTTCGACCGTGGAGAGCACAGGAAACCATTTAGTGAACCGTCTCCATTAGTGAGGTAAGCACCCTGTCTTTTACCTTTTCATGGTTCAATTTTTTGTTTTCATTCGCAAAATGTCAAGTTTTGGAGTTCGTTTTGGGGCCCAAACCCGCGCTCAGGCATTCTCGCAGGCTAGTCATACGGGGCCTGCAAGAATGCATGATTCTCGCAGGTGACCCCAAAGGCACCTGTGAGACCCTTTCACTGTGCCAAAAGGGAACCTGTGAGAACCACAAAGTGAAAATTTGACATGGCTTTTGATTGATGAAAAAAGTACCAAGGTTTGAAAAAAGTTGCTAACTCTCTTCGTATGGTTCTTGTGTAGGTACTTAACTATCATAATAGTTCTGGAATGGCATGAAAGAGAGCATGAAGAAGAAGATGCTATTGCCGGAAATGACCCGGGCACTATTGCCACTCTACGAGACTGTGGTCTCCTGGAATTATTTCGGATCCCGGGTATGAGGGCCCAAGTCAGGCTGTTGGAGTATCTCGTCCATATATGGGATGTGGAACAGAAGGTATTCCACGTGGGGGTACACACATTGTCCTTGGATATTGATGACATTTGCTTCCTAACAGGATTATCACGGCATGGGTACCATTCTATCTTGACCGGTAGCTGAGGTGGAGGACTTCCAATGAGTGAATATTGTCGCAGGTATTGTGCTCCAGAGGTAGAAAGAAGCAAAGGTAAGGTGGCTATCTGGGGGGTCCAAGATTTGACCCTTTGCACCATCCTATTCACCATTTCTCGCATGGATGGGAGAACTGCACCACATATGGCTCTCCAAAGCTACTTTCAATATGCCATAGAGTGTACCGAGCCTCATATTTTTAACTGGTCAGACACAGTCCTTTGTAGCATAAAGAGGCAGTTGACTAAATGTAGGAAAGGTGACTTGAAGCAATTCGGGTATGGATCACTTTTGGTGTCCTTATTTCTTGAGAGGGTTCCCCTGCTGAGGTTACAGGTTGAGTGGGGTTTACCAGCTCCGAAGGATCCAAGAATGTTGCGGTGGTGCAACCTCATGGCCCGACATGTAGCTGGGTTGATCATCAGATATAACGATTCATTTTTTGACTAGCTATGACCACATATGCTGATGGTGGATGATTATGCCTATGTCGGCTTGGATTTCTGAGGAGACCCAGATTTGGCCCTTCCTAAGGATGCCCAGTGGGGAGATCTCAGTAAGAAGTGCACATTTTGTTCTTTCAAATGTTTTTGTAATTTTCATCATATTAAATGTTTTTTTTTTTTTTTATGTTGCCTAAGAACTAATCAAGAAATCACTTTTGAATGACAGATCTGGGGCCATATCGGCCTCCAGGTACATCTCCTACTTAGAAACGAGGAGAGATGGCTCCAGTGCCACGATGGGATGTTGAGGATTATGAGGCAGTGGAGCCAAACCTGGAGGGATTGACTGTTGATATTACAGACATGACCCTGGGGGAGGTCCCTCGACATTACCAATGCCATACTGTGGGGGTGTCATAATCTATCGGCTGACTTCTTCGTAAGGTGGCCCGACCAATTGTGTGTTACCGAGAGAGTCATCCATGATGCTACTTTGTAGAAGCTATGAGCTTTATATTTTGATATTTTGGTCCTCAGACATAAACTTTTTGTAAACAAACTTTTGATCGATATATATATATATATATATANGTGATGTGATTGGTTATATAAATGGCCCAAATGTCTGTCTAATACATAGTTAGCTAATGCATCAGTTAATGTATTTAGACATCTAGGAATATGTTGATACTCAATATAATCAAAATAACGTTCCAAGAGGCGAATTCACAAATATACCTGTAATAAAGTAGGACTTCAAATAGCATAGACATTACTTAACTGTAGTACTACTAGCTGCAAATCGATTCATACAACCAAATGATGGATACCGAGCGTGATATCATCAATCAATAATTCAATAACGACGTTATACTCTGCAATATTGTTGGTTGCACGACTGAGACACACACCTCGTAGAGTGATGAGTTCGTTTGTGGGGGCGTAAATGGCCCAAGCAGCAGATGTAAGACTCCGGGTACTATGGCTAGCTCCATCAGCAAAGCCAATGTGGGTTAGAGAAGACTCTGACATCTGGAAACCAAACACAATGTATCATAAGGGTTTGAGGGCAGAGGTCGAATCACACAAAAGAAAAACAAAAAAACACAAAGTATGTTACATTAAAATACAAGCACTCATGCACATGTGATCTTATGCATAGTACTTCTTTAAGTACAACCCATTTCTAGGTTCACTCAAAGGGATACCATCATAGTCCACTAAATCGTAGGCTCCTTTTTCCAAAACTCGTTTAACGATATAAGGACCTCGCCACATAGCTTCAAACTTTCCAGCTCCTAGGATATCCTGATCTTATTCGTAGAGGAGAACTAGATCACCTTCAGTGAAAACGTGAGGCTTGACATGTTTGTCGTATTGGGCCTTGACGCGTTTTTTCTGGGCTTCTATGACTAAAGTGGCGTCGCGACAAGTTTCGTCTAATTTCATAATGTGCAATAGACGTTCTTCTTCTGCAGAAGTTTTTGGTAGGAGTTTGACGGCTAGTTTCAAGGAAGGTATCTCACATTCAATCGGTAGGATGGCTTCCAGACCATAAACTAGTTGGAAAGGTGTAAACCCGGTAGCAGACTTCACCGACGTCTGGTATGCCCACAATGCTGAAAACAACATCGTGTGCCAACTTGTCTTATGAATCCCTATCATTCATCGAAGCATGGTGATGAGGACCTTGTTTATTGCTTCAACTTGGCCGTTGGCTTGTAGGTAATATGGTGTCGAGTTTTCGTGGTGAAGACCCAACTTTTCAGTGAATTCGGACATCATGAAGTTTCTAAAGTGGTTACTGTGATTGGTGAAGATAGATTGAGGAACACCAAAACAAGCAATGATGTGATTGAATATGAATAATGTGGTTGTCTATCCGGTATTGTTGAATGTGGGCATTGCCTCGACCCATTTCGTAAAGTTATCTACGACTACAATAATGTAACCATGCCCCCCAACCAAGTGAGGGTGACATGTCATGAAATCAATACCCCATTTCACAAATGGACCAATGGACACCATGGGGTGAAGAGGACGAGGATGCAAGTGTATCTTGTGGTTGTAGGCCTGGCAAGTATGGCACTTTCAGACGATAATGATACAGTCGTTAAACAACGAAGGCCAAAAATAGCCAGCACGCAAGATTTTCTGAGCAGTAGCATACCCAAACATGTGACCACCACATGCTCTCAAGTGACATTCATTGAGGACGTTCTCGGCTTCGTCAAAAGTGAGGCAATGTTGAAAAATGGAGTCAATCCCTTGACGATAAAGAGTATCACCGAGGATAATGTATTGACGAGCTTGATAGCGTATTCAACGTTGGTCAACGCTAGACAAATGAGGCCGAAAAGTCTAGGTTTGAATATATATGGTGATATCTCCATACCAAAGGTCATCGAAACTGATTAGGAAAAGAGATTCGTCAAGTAAGGAATATGGTGCTACATTTTCCGTCTCAGGACAGGGAAGATCGCAAATCAACTCGGCAAAAAATAAGGATTTCTTGGACTTAGCGCATTTGAATTCTAAGTCAAACTCTTGTAGGATTACGATCCATTTGGAGTATTTTCCCCCTAGTAGTTGGCGGGTAAGAATGTCCTACATAGGGTTGCAGGTAGAAATAACGGTAGTTTTGCAAGAGAGGATATAGTGTCAGAAATGTTGGACGGCTTGGACGGCGGCCAAGGCCAACTTTTCAACATGTAAATACTTGGTTTCAGTAGTCATGAGGTTTCGACTCAAGTAATAGATGACATGTTCGTCATGAGAATCATCTTCCTAGACAAGAACCATAGCGATGATAAGGCTCAAGGCTGCGAGGTAGACGAAATAATCACGATGGTAGTCAGGTGGGATGAGGAGTGGGGTACGTGTCAAAGATAGTTTCAAAGCTTCGAAAGCTTTGTTGGCAGTGGTATCCCATACGAACTCGGATCCCTTTTTGAGCACGCGCATAAATCCAAGAGCTAGCTCGACATAGTTGGGGATGAAATGACGAAGAAAGTTTGCCTTTCTCTATAAACTTTGTAGCTGGCGAAGTGAGGAAGGGGGAGGAAGATTGAGAATGGCCTCAACCTTCAAGGGATCAACCCGAATCCCTTGATGTGAAACGATAAATCCTAGAAGTCGATCGGATTCTATGCAAAAAACACATTTGTGGGGATTTAAGCATATATGGTAAAATTGATAGCGAAGAAAAATGCGGCGGAGGTGTGCAGGATGATTAGCCTGACGCATAGAATGAGCAGGTAAGTCATTGAGATAAGGCTAGACAATATGCTTGATATCGTGAAAGTTGTAAGACATGGCACGCTGAAAGGTGGCTCCGACATTTTTCAAACCAAAAGGAAGTTCCCGATAAGTGAATGTGCCCCAAGGACAAATAAAGGTAGTTTTATGTTGGTCCACAAGACAATATTGATCTGATTATAACCGGAGAATCCATCCATCAAGGAGAATATTTCACTTTTGGCACAGTCATTGACGATCTGGTTGACAAAGGGGGTAGGGAAGTTTTCTTTTGGACAAGATTTGTTAATATCCCTATAATCAACGCACACTTGTATAGTGCCTTGCTTCTTATCAATTGGAACAAGGTTAGAAACCCAATCAGTTAGGACCACAAGGTAAATGAAGTTGGCTTTGAGGAGTTTTTCAACTTCAAGTTTGATAGTAGCCACTTTATGCGGGTGAACCGGACAAAGGCATTGTCGGATGGGTTTAGCATACGGATATGTCTTGATCTCATGTATCACAATAGCAGGGTCAATACCGGGCATTTATTCGTAGCTCCAGGCGAAGATGTCATGAAACTCTTGAAAAAGAGACTTGTAGTGGTCAACTTCGTCACGGGAACATGAATCTCAAATCTGTACATTTTCAACGATTCCAGGTTTGATGGATATATCGAAGGGGATCGTGGGTGAAATATTGCTCAAGTTCCCTTCATAAAGAACATCTCGTGTAGACTCAGGAACGGTGGAAATAACAACAACTGTCAAGGGAGTCAAGAGTTGTTGATAACTCTTGATAGTGGATTGTTCTAGAAAGAGAATGGAACGATGATGCCCATCATCCCAAGGGGTGTCTTCCATGGACATGACTGACATAATCATCTCGTCTGTGGGAAAAATAACACGGAAATGATCAGGAGATGAAGTATCAAGAGAAGGGGTAGTAAGAGTGGCTGATTGAATGGCTTGATAAGCAGACTCAACCAAACTCATAGGCATTTGGTCGCCATAACTAAGAAGATCGGCAGGTTCCGGGACTGTCCACAGGTCATGAGGGGCATGGATGTCAGGAACTGAGGTGGAGATCATATTAATTGAAGAGACAGACAAATGCGGAATATCGGGTGGTGGGATGGGAAAAGTACCCATCAAAGAGGAGTCTTTGAGAAGACCCACCGCGACACTCTCATACCCAGGAGGAGTTTTGGAAATGAACGACATGTTGCCAGTATGGGTATTGAAGTGAAAGAAGGCCAATTGGTTGATGGTAACAACTTTTTCTTGATGCGGGAAACATACGACATGGAAAAGAGTTGACACAAATGCACGCATGGAGTCAATCTAGCTACGACCAAGCAGAAGATTGTAATCAAGAGGAGTGTCAAAGACTTCCACTTCAACTTGGACCATTTTTCCTTCTAACATAATGGGCAACGATGGAAGAACATCGTAAGGTTTGATACTGGAGCCATTAAAGGATTTAAGTGTGTTGTGGGATTCTGTCAAAGGAGGAGAGATAATAGCTTTCCAACAAGTGAAATACATGACACATGTCAAGGCACCCTCGTTGATAACAGTTCTATAGATATTCTTGTCGGAGACAATAACCTATATTTGGAATGCGAGTTGAGGGGGTAATATTGGAATGTGGTCTTCCAAGTCAAATATTATTAAATTTGTATCCGTGGGGCCAATAGCTTTCAGCAGTGCCTTCCATTGTGTGGGACAACTTTGAAGGACTTCGAGGGCTGACATCGCAAACGGTTCTTGGGCCAGATCTTTGACAATGTTGTAGTTCTGAGCAGCACGGGCATGGGGATTGAAAGACGATTTTCAAACAACACCCTTTGGGGGAGGGCGAAGAAATGTATCAAGGCTCAGTCGTTTGAGATGAAGAGGACCGTTGGTAGGTGGGGTAGTAGGAGAGGTTTGAACCAACGAAGGTGGTATCGGATCAACCTTCTCTTTAGAAGAAGAATAATCTTTATCATGAGTAGTGAGTGAGATGTCATTCTTTTTCAAATCACTGGTACATATTAAGACATACGATGTAGTAGAAGGGGATGGTTGGTCGTGGATAACCAATTGAGCCTGTTGTTGCAAGGGGAAGCATTGTGACAAGACGACCAGAGTGGAAGGTTTGGGGGTCCCTTGAAGGAACTTGTTAACTTCGACGCGTCGTGGACAATCCTTCGTGTAGTGATCATCACCACAGATAAGACAAGGATATTAAGGTTTGCGCTTATCTCTCTCATCAACAGGGGGTGTCTTAGTCTTCTCAGTTTGTGGAGTATTTTTTTCCTCCTTGGTCTTACCCTTTCCTCTCTTGGATTTATTTTTACCAGCAGGGGTAGATTGAACAACATTTACCTTCGAAGTCTTGTCGGTGGAAGGGGTAGGAGACAAAGCATTTTGAACATTAGAAGACATGGATTTGGGATTGGTGCTAGAGGTGTGGACGGAATGAGGTTGGGCATGGAAGGTGCCAATCACACCGTCAGCAACATGTGAAGCTGCAGGAGTGGTTGAAGTAGTAGAAGTAGAAGCACGAGGTGCGTTGGGGAGCAGGTCGCAAAGAGTGCTCGTTTGTGAGTAAACGAGGTCTAGATACTGGGCATGAATGATCACCTATTCTTTTGTGACAACTCCACCCATGGCGATGTAAAGAACGATGTCATTCATGAAGCATTTTGTGAACCATTTTTCTAGCAATTGATTGGGAAGTTCAAGCTTGATGAGACGTCATCTGCGACGCCACTCATGAATGTGATCAGAGATGTGAGTGGCTTTGCTATGTTTGAAAGATCTCAAGATCCTGGTTCCAGTTTCATATCGGATCGGAGCTGGTAATGTGTGAGAAAGGCCATGGCAAGGGTATTGAAGTCATTGAAGAAACCTCATGGTAATTCTATGTACCACTTTGTGGAAGACCCCGTAAGGGATCATTGAAAAATACGTAGATGAATAGAGTCATCCATCAAAGAGTTGGATGAGCACCAAAGGTGAAAATTCATGACGTGATTGTTTGGATCCTCTCTTGGTTTTCCATTGAATTTAGGGATGTTTGATGGTAATTTGGCTGGTATGACAGGCCAGTGGGGAGATTGATGGATTGGGTCATTCAATATTCGTGACAAATCCAGTAATTCCAAGGTGGCTAAGAAAGGTAACTGTATGTTCACATGCAGATATTGGTGGCTTTGGGGAGGAAGGCCCATCGGTAAACCATTGGGACCATAAGAAATTTGCATGTAATGCGAGGATCTGGGTAGGTTCGGATGTTGGTGAGGAGGCAAATAACTCAGAGGGTTATACCCTTGAACATGAGTATAGGACTGGGGATTCAAGCCCCAGATAAGATTGGATGTGCCTGGGTATCGCTGGCCTGAACTGGGGGGAGCGATGGAGCTAGCTTGAGGCTATTACCCCCCAGTCGAGAAAGGATTATGTTGAACAAGATAGTTCCAATACTGGGCTAGGGACAAAGGTATATTTTTTCCAAAGGGTTAAGTTGGCAGGAGTTGCTACCCGGTCAGGTGTTGAGTCCTGATGGGACCTTGTCCTGTAAAAGGGATTTGGGTATGTCCTCCTTGGTGTAATTTTCCACCAACAAGAGCTTGATTAGTAGATGTGAATGATGAAGGGGTGCCACTAGGATAAGTACCTCTGATAGAGGAAGAAAAAGATCCTCCGAAAGGAGGCAAAGGAAGTGTCAGAATGAAGCTGGGAGGAGATTTCCCAAAAGGAGTAGAATCACCAGGAGTCCTGAACGTCATCTGCGCAGGAGTGGGGATAGAAGCACTTAATGCATGATATCTGGGTGGAAGGGTCAAGGTGATTTGAGGAAAAATCGGTGTGCCAATAGGATCTTGGCTGGGATTTGGAATCCCGGTGCGCAGACTCGTGGTTTCTATGGCCATTGTATAATGGATTGTTTCAAGAGGGATAGTCAAGATGTGGCTGGCTGGTGAAATTTTTGTACCAAGAAAGTAGTAAGTAGTAGTAAAAGGTACCACGTCCAGATCGGATGTCTCGGGCAGTGCAGGTGCGATAGTAATATCAATGCCTACTACTGAGCCGAAGAGATCTCATCTAAAAAGGAAAGTATCCCAAAAAGGATCTTGACCGTCAGGTCTAGGGTAAGGTCCAATTGCTGATCTAGAATATTGAACAACTAAATCTCTGGAAGAATTAACCCGTACAATACGTCTCTCAGAATCGGGGTGAAGTAAAAAATCCTCTCTAGAATTGGTAATTCAGAATCTTTCTAGAGAGTCAGTCCTCTCCATTTGTGGAGTGGTGATGTCTTGGACTTCACTCTGTTGAGGAGATCCCTCTAGTGAGCTGGTAGGCAAGGGTTCAAAACCTTCCAGATCTTATGGGGGTAAACCCTGCATTCTATGTGAACGACATGGAGGGTCAATTGTGATTGAGTTAACAAAAAATACAAACGAAAATCAAAGGACAACTTGGGTAGACAAACAACAAGCACTAGTAAATTCTAGGAAGCAAAAACCAGACAAACAAGACCTTCTAATGTCGAAGTCACTAGTTGGTGATGAAATTTAACGTCGCAATGACGAGACAAGAAGGGGCGGGGCTAGAGTGGAAAAGTTACGTTAACGACCTGCTTAACGGACTTACACCCTAGTGAAATCTCCCACACATAATCATGGGTATACCCTCCAAGGAGCCCGAGTGAGTCTGACCAACATCAATTCCAGGTACCATGAAGACTTTCCCCTTCACATTCACCTTGTGTAAGAACCTAAGAAGATAGGAAACTAAGGTTACCACTGACAGTAACAATGCTTGGGGGAACAATCAACAGTCCGATCCACACGCAAGGGTAGGGTATCTAGCCCGCAATCAGCTCGAGAGGTTTCCACTCATCATTGTGGGTATACCCCCAAGTGATCCCCGTAATACGTGCAATATCTACACCGATATCAACAAAGCAGGGTGAGTAACTCTGTCAATCTCGACGTGACCTCAGGTTTGACCCTTGTGTGAGAAAGGCTTCCCAGGACAAAATGTTGCAAGTGGAATTTGACACCCCCTATCACCAGATAGTATTGTGTGTTTTGTACTTTGGAGAGTGTATCTCACTGCCTATTCCAAAGTTCTAGCCTAGCTAATGTTGGTGTATAAGAGCCCTAGAAAAAGTTACTTGTTAAATTTTAAAATTTCACAATATTTATTAATGGTTGTTGTTACTCAAGAGGACTCGAAGATGAAACCAATGTTGTATAGGACTCTGACCCAAAAATTCACAAGTAGGAATGAAATGTACAAGTTTCGTTCAATGAATCCTATTTACGGGAAGGATAGAAGAATTTTCTGGACCAACATGAAACATGATGCACGAGTCTTTAAAATGCTGAATCAAACAATCACTAGCAATGCAAATTCTCGATTCATGTTTCTTCAATATTTAAATGCCACTATTTTTCAAACAACAGGTTGCTTACAAGAAAATGTCTTTAATTTTGATTAGAAACCAACAAGAGAGATGGAACTAAAAGAATAAGCAACCAATGAAAACGAAAAGAACACACAACAAAATCCCAAATAAATCTTTCACTGAAGACAAAAAGACAAACTGAGCAAAAGAGTCTTTTCAAATACACATGGGTAGATGTTTCCAAATAACGGGCAATTTGAGAAAGACAATTAATTCCAACTTTTAAAACCGATCACCGGTTCCCAACCAAGCAAGCACTCAGATTCCAGGATCAGAGATTATATCCTTGCAGAGGTCAAGAGATAAAAGTCAAGGAAAAATGAACAAAAAGAATATTTGATTTCCAAAGATCAATCGTTCACAAGAACCTGAAGTCAAGAAGCAATCAATCAATGGCCCAAGAATTCTCTTTCAGACACACATATAAATCTGGGCATCTGAGTATGCAGAAGACCTTAAATCCAAAAAAATTCAAAATGGGTTTGCAAGCTAGCAGTATTGTGCAGTGCGAGAATGGAGCATTCTCGCAAGCCAGTTAAGAGCAAAGTGCGAGAATCTTGCACTGGGATAAAAGTCAGGGTGCAAACTCAAGGGGTTCTCGCAGGCCACAGAGGGGGTTCAGTGTGAGAATGCTTGAAACTAGGCAAAATTTTGGAAAAGACAAAAATTTTGAGGGGAATTCTGGACCCAGAGAGTCTGTCGAGGTCTCCTGAAGACTTAGAGATTGGTAGAAATGAAAAATTGTAAGGCAAGAGTAAATGGCCAAGGAAAAACCAAGAAAAAACAAAGAAAAAACCACTAAGAATGGGTTCAATCCCTAGTAGATTCGCCAATTTTGTTATAAGAAAAATCGGTAGGTGCAGACACTAACTGATCTCTCTAGATCCACCTGAATCTAGAACAAAACAAGACAGGAAACTACTCTTTCTCTAGACTGTGACCATTAAAACTATTAGCAGATAGGAACAAGAAACATACCTTTAGATCGCTTCTTTAGGTCTCTGTTGTTCCCGCTTCACCCCGACGCTCTTGTGCGATCAAGTCCAAGACAACACAAACCAACCAAGGTGAAGATAACAAAGTATATTCAAAAGTCAACCTATGCATATGATCAAGGAATTACACAATAAAACAATGATAGCTTTATGGGAAAGGGACATGCCTCCATATCATATTAAATGGAAATAGAAGATTACTGTTGGACACACCTACCACACTTAGAGGGGGGGTGAATGAGTGTGGGGTTCTTTTTCCCAAAACTTCCCTCTTGCACAAAAACTCATCTATTAGCATTCAACATTTATTCATTACCCATTGTTGTCATTTATAACCAATTATATGTGAGCACATATCAACAACATATATCAACAATATATCATCAACAAGTCATCACCAAAATGAACACAAAGAACACAAGATGTATGTACAATTTTCTTTTTATTACAGACTACAATCCTTGGGGTTTATCAGCAACAACTGAATAGAGTACAACTCTACAAGAGCACCAGTTCTATATGCAAGACTCAGCTTGCATTCTCAGCAGCAACTGAGATGAGGCAACAATCCTCAACAGATATCAATCTGTACCATAAACAAGAGCATCAACCATGCACCAACCTGTGCCAAACAACCTGTAATCAACTTGTACCATAAACAAGTGCATCCAACCANGTTTATCTAATCACATTCATGCAAACCTTCCTTAACTTTAACAGCAAGAGACTAGCATTTTCATCAAACTTTTCTTTAGTCTCACATGCCCAGTTTTGGATTAGTCAACAACCCTAACTTGAAGTAATCATAACTTTGAACCTGTAATGTATAAAGATATGAAACTGATAAACAATTTTCTTCAGTGTTTTTTATGCAATTCCTCCAAGTGGCACTACTTGGAACCTCTCAGAAAAGGAGTTATAGCAAAAATGGCATACCTTGCTGAATTCTAGCTTATTCTAGAGAGCGTCCTTGTAGAGAGTGCCCCACACAAAATATTTGATAAAATTATCTAAAAATGTTACAAAGAATACTACAGCCTTTAACCTAACTGACACATTTGGTCTCACTTAATTTGGATCTGTTATGAATAAGTTATGACATTTTTACCCGAAACACCTGATTTTGACTAGTTTCAGGACTGGCCACAAACCCTATTGTCCACAGAGTGCAACTCCAAAAATACAAAGACCCACAAGCTGAATTTTGAACCACAGATACTTGGATATTTTTTCTCACTTGCATAGAAATTTCAGGATCTGAATCATTATAGAAAAAACGTTATAGCGAAAATGGTGAGATGACCTGAAAATAACATACCTTAGAAAGCACCATCAAAAGAATTTATCCTTCCTTGCATTTCGGCCTTCTTTTCTTCACTTTCCTCAGAATTTCGGCTAAGATA